>KN469993.1:9879-23591 GCA_000787095.1 Periophthalmodon schlosseri
GCACGTCCTCATAATGTCACGTGATGTCAAGGTATGGTAACTAATGTGTTAAAAAGAACTTTTATGTGGAAATAAAAAAGTTACATACCTTGGCTTTAAGTTAATCTTCTGTGACGATACAGTGGTGTGTGTGTATGTGTGTGTGTGTGTGTGTGTGTGTGCGCACACCAGAGGCCCTGTAGCTGAGTTTCTCCAGAATAGCCTCTCCTCTGGGTGCAGGATGGGGCCTGTGAGGAGCCCTCAGACCCGCTGAGATGGTCCCTCCCTGTACGCAGCTCGCACACTTTTATTTGTAAAAGAATCCTTCTGCTACTGGCGTTTCCTTCTTATAGTCTGTCTTTAAGGTGAGCGAGAGAGGAGGGAGCGCTTGTTTGTGCGTTTACATTGTGCCTGACGCGATGTAGGCCAGCGTTCTGCAGCGCACCAGATAAGACACGCACAGAACAAGTGGCGTGTGTACTTACAAGCAAATATCTGTCAAAACACCAATTGACAGATCTACAAGAGCTGTCTCTCCCTCCGCCGCGTGCTTTTCATTCAATTTTGTCTCTTTTTATTTTTTTTTGGCCGACAAAGTGTTTCCTTGGTCATTAGCATTTTGGAACGCGGGGCCAGCCATTTGAGCCTATCTGCGTGGACTGCTGCGGCGGTTTGGTGCGAGCAGGTTGTTATCTGTCCACTACAGAGGGCCAGCTGTGTGCTCACCGGATTGGGAGATTTTTAAAGGCAGATGAGGGAGAGGGGAAGAATCAGGTGCGGAGTCAGCCCTCCCCTCCTGGCTGAAAATGCAGCGCTCTCAAATGCCCATACGGTATTTTGGAAGAGCTTGAAACGTAAACACATGAAATTTTGAGATTTGAAACTTCTTCTGTTGGTTAATTACATAAAAGAAGAAATAAATTAAAACTTTGATTTTATCATGTCATGTTTTCATATAAAAATGTGGCTTTTGTAATTTTGCTTCATTTTGTTAGCATAAAAATTGACTCTTGTGAGGTTTAAGCCATGTTATAATGTTGTTTCTTCATGAAAAACATACTTGGAGTTGTGTTCTGTGTGAGTAACCCTGCACTATTGGACTGTTTATATCTCAAAAGATCAAAATGCTCTGTTCCACCTTGTGATGTCATGATGCGGTAGTTTTTAAGTTTTTTCCCTAGAGATGGGCAATTCCAGGGTTACAAACAATTCTTCACAATTCTTGTGAAGGTGTAGGGAGTTTAAAAGCAGTGTAGCACTTCCTATTTTACCACATGACATCACAAAGTGGAACAGAGTGTTTTCCGTTTGAGAGAAGAACTCAGCCTAAATATGCAGGGTTTGTGTGAATAAAACAAAACACAACTCCGGGTATTTTTTGATGGGGAAACAACATTGTAACATAGATCAGGAAATAGCGTGATATGGGCCCTTTAAAGAGATTTTTAGAGGCAGATGAGGGAGAGGGGAAGAATCAGGTGCAGAGTCAGCCCTCCCCTCCTGGCTGAAAACGTGGCGCTCTCAAATGCCCATACGGTATTTTGGAAGCGCTTGAAACGTAAAACGCGTGACTTATTGTGCGTCTTTGTTGGCGGTCCAGTCTCCGAGGGGCTGGCACAAATGGGCAGGACTGGGCAAGGCACGGCTGGACGCAGGGCACCAGCAGAGGGGGAGGAGGGGGAGAGGTTGGCACGTGGTTCCTGTCTGGGGCTTTGGAGGTACAGGGATTCCAGAGAGGTCCATGCCCGGTGGAGGAATCCGAGGTGGGGAGGAGAGGGTGGAGGGGCACACAGGATAATGGAGAGATGTAGAGCCGTGTTTGTCCAGGAGGGGGCGGGACACCGGATGTGAATGTCTTCATATAATTGTAATTGACGCATAGACTGTATAAAGAAGTGGACTAAGTGAGTCTGATGTCACCCACAGTGTTCAGCTTCAGCCAAATGAAGCAAATCGAGGCTAGTTCTTGAATCTGGAGCCGAGTTCCATGTTTGGAATTTTGATCGTGAGTATTGTTCAATTCAATTTTGTTTATATAGAACATTTAAAAAAAACAAAACTTCAGCTGCCCAAAGTGCTTCACATAAAAAATAACAAAAACTGCAAGCAGTGATAAAGGGCCATTGCAACCCTTGATTATACCCGGACGACTGAAGGATTACACAGAGATTTTATTTTATAGTCGACTAATCACGATTAGTCACTTAATCGTTGCAGCCCTATTTTAGTGGCATTTTGGCATATTTTGTCAATGTTTAGTTTTTCACAATAATCAAATTTAAGGAATTTAACAAGGGCTTGTAGACTTTGTAGACTGTAGGGCTGCAAAAATGTATCGCAATAGAATCAAAATCACAATTTGAATGCAATTAGCAATTCATAAAGGCTGCACTTTTTTATGTACCATCATTTCTTGCACCAACAACACAATCTCCTGTCTTATTCTGCATAAAAACCGCTGTAGTTTAGCTCTGTACAAACACGTTCTGAAATGTCCCTGTGTGTCAGATGCCCTCCCTGAGTCTCCATGGGGTCTTATTCTGTGTAAAAGCTGTTAATCCTGATCTATACAAACTGAAATGTGATTTTTGTATTAGTTTGTCAGTTCATATTTTAGTCTTTTGTCAATTCTCCTGACCGTGTTTAAAAGGTGAACTTTGAACAGAATCCTATTATTAAAACAGAAATCACAAATCTAATCGCAATGTTAATGCTGTGAGAAAAACTGCCGTACCTGTAACTAAATCAAATCACCAGTCCAACAGGTATCTGCAGCTCAAATGTTTATTTATTAGATGTTCATTTTGACAAAGTGTGAAAAAGCTCCACAGTCCTGGCTCCTCCCTTCTCTCCTCTGGTCATGTCAGTCGTTTGCTTGAGCATTGTTGGTTGAACACCATCTCGCTGCTAAATCTTATTATCACTAATTTGCATTGGTGGTTAATAAAATGTTAGATTTTTGAATGCATTAGCTGTTGTTTAGCTGTTGTCATGTGTTCATTTTGATTTTAAACTGTTACATAATTAGAGATATGTTAGAGATATGTTTTTTAAAGAATAAGTTTTCGTCACGCCAAAACCCAAGATATTTACAAGTGTTGACTCTTTCAATTGATGTACCATTTAGTGTATAAAGATTTGTAGCTTGCACATCACATAAATGTTTTTTTTAGAAAAAGTCATATACTTAGTTTTCTTTGCATTCAAAGACAGTTTAAGATTTATGAGGGAATTTTGGATTTTCTTAAAATCTTGTTGCAGTTTTAAAAGCGCCTGATCAGCAGGCGGAGCACTTGCTTACAAAACAGCATCATCTGCATATAAATGTATGAGGCTTTCTCTTAAATTGTAACCAATGGAATTAATAGAAATAGTAAAAAGTGAGGCTTTCCTTAAATTGTAACCAATGGAATTAATAGAAATAGTAAAAAGTAGGGGGCCCAAAATTGAGCCTTGGGGCACTCCTTTACTTAAAGTTAGAAAATCTGATTGAAACCCATTGGCTACTACTGCTCGGATTCTGTTTGAAAGATAATTTTGCATGTAGCATTGTCATATCCAATCTGCTTCAGACACTTCAAGTGGACTCCATGATCCACTGAATCAAAAGCTTTAGTTAAATCAATAAACAGAGCTACACACTCTTGTTTGTCATCAGGGACTGTGAAAATGTCATTTAAAACTTTTGTGGTTGCAGTGACAGTACTATGTACTATTGAACCTTCTAGAGTTAAAATCTCATCATAGTACAGAAAAAATAACCAAAACATCTTCCCACTAATACAAACAAAAGTATGCATGATAAATTTTGACCCCCAAAAATTATTAGTCCGTCTAACATATATTGAATGATAAGTCGATTTAGTATTTATCTTGACAGGCCTAGGAGCGAGGCTGTTGAAGGTAACGCCTCTTCCAGCCCGCACCTGTGATTTAGCAGAGAACGAGTGCTTAGCAACGCTGTCAATCAGACCTGTTGCTAACACTAGTGGGAACAACTTTGGGTAAAGAAGGCACCTGATTTGTCTGTTATTAATGTTCATATCTTGATTCATAGATGAAATGGCTAAATAAACACCAGGATCATATAGAGCGTGTTAATAGAAACATTTTAAGACCAAAATGACGAGCCTGACAGCAGCAGTTACAGAGAGAGGAGCGACGGTTTTTCAGTACAAAGTGAATTGGAGCCAGAGTCGATGGATCCGGAAGTGCGCCCATGCTCACTTCCTATTTGGAACGTGGCGGCTAACAGGTTAGCTAAGGTCATGTATATATACAGTCTATGAGGGTGATTATGGAAAGATGTAGAGCTGTGTTTCTCCAGGAGAGGGCGGGTCAGCAGATGTGGATATCTTCTTATACTCGACAGCATAAACAAAGAGAAAAAAAAGTTTGTGTATGAAGTTATTGCTTAACATCTCGATAACTTAAATGGATTCTCTAGATGCATGAGAAAATACACAGGCATTTTAAATAGGGGGTATTTTACTTCTATGGGGTATTAACTGCTAACACATAACATATTTAGATCACCGTGTTACCTTTAATGTTTTGAAAATGCTATATTCGCTGAAAACAACGTATTAACATTATTAACGTATTAACCTTCGCGCTCCCAACACAATCAGCATGCATCAGGTCTGTCAAGTCGCTATGTACATTTCATGCTTTTGTATATTTATGGAGAATCGTTTGGAATCATGGGTGACATGGGCTCTTGGGCGGAGTATTGCACAGATTCTTACAGCTAACCGTAAGGAGGGTTTGAATAGGGCCCCGGGAGAGGTTGCTAAAATACTCAAACATGCATGAATGAGATCTAAAACCTCCTCAGGTTTTTGATAAGGGAACAACTTTATAAAATGGTAGAAAGCTAAAAAAAAAAAACAAAAAAAAATCATTTTGCATAATACCCCCTCTGTGACAAAACAGATGTTTTCAATTTTTATTTGGTCATTTTGTTCTCTTAGCACAGAAGCTTTCATGTGGAAACAACCAAATTGTCCAATCTGCAAAGGAAGATGTTTTATTTTTTTATTTATTATTATTATTATTATTATTAAATCAACTTGCACACATATATTTAAATTTACTCAAAATGCAACTTTACAAACTTAACAAGATTTTGACCAAACGTACTGAAGGATTTGTGGATATTTAATTCTAAGGCTGATTTATTCAAGTTTTAACTTGAAAAAATTAGGCACATTTTTAGGTACATTTTCAGTCAGCTCTAGTTTACTCAAATACTAAATAAGATATCCAAAATCCCCTCCATTTTTCAATTGTGGATGTTTTTACACATAAAATACCTTATTTGTATATGTGAACTTTACATGATATAAAACTTGTAATACATTTTCTTCTTACATTTATGTGAGTAAGCTACATAAATGTAAGTAAAGTAAATGTAAGATTTTTTCCTATTCACCTGCAGTGTCTCACCTTAACCTTCATAACATTTACATTGTAAGAAATGTGCCACAGTATGGCATTCAGCTTATTTACCTCCATGCAAGTGACATCACCAGGCCAACTCACAGGTCACACCAGTGGAGAGGCGACCCCGCTCACAGGAAGAATGCTGTTTTTACAAGGTTTAATTTTACAAAAATACACCTGTAAAATAGATATATTTAATGTTATACTATGGAATATTCCATTTAAAGTGATAACATCTCCATGAAGACAAGCATGTGCCATACTCTTCACCAGAAAAGTTGCACTGTGCACCTTTAAGTTAACTTTCTGACCTGCCACAATATATATCAAAACATGCAATCATGTTTCTCTAAAAATAGTCAAATCAAAAATAAAGCTTTGTTTGGAGTTAATTTATACTGACAGAATCATTCCAATATTCTCTACAGTTGATCCATCGTCACATTTGTCAAATGACATTTTTACACTTTAACTTGATGTTACTGCTTTTCCTGGAATGTTCACACTATGACATTAAATTAAGCTATCACCATAGTGACATCATGAAACAAAGTTACAAGTAACATCTGTAGAGAGGTGACCTTGCTGATAATAAGATACTGAATAAATGCAAGATAGTGCCATAATGCCTTAATGCCATACTGTGGAACATTCTAGGCAAAGCAATGACATACCAGAAAAGTTGCATGTACACATATCCTGCAAAAGTGACTTTTTTTTTTCGCTTTTTCGCTGAGTTATGCTGTTGTTCTCTCATCAAAAACATACCTGGAGTTCTATTTTTGCCTCATTCACACTTGTTTAATTAATTAATTAATCCAAAATCCTCTTCTGTGAGCCTCAAAAATACTCTGTTCACATTTTGCCCGGATTGTTGCGTCATAGGTAAAAATCCAGACTTCTCCAATGTAGTTTTTAACCCCATAAACCATCACCGGAGTCGTTCTATGGTCAAATTGGGTTCACAACTAACGCATGGCTCTATTAGCATAGAATTTACATTGCCTAATGACTGCATTTCCAACCTTTTTTGCCTCAAGTACCCCATAGCTCAGGTAAGTGGGGATTTTTTAAGTATGAATCCATTTACTAATATATTGATATATAGATTATTACAATTAGATGTTCTAGTTTTTATGATATTGATGTCCAAATCATCTTACACAAACTCCACAGGTATGTATAATTGTCCTTCAAAGTATGTTTCATATTTAAATACTATTCAATTTGACCTTTTTTCCCAAAGTGCTCGCTGATCCCCAAATGTCCCCCATCCCTGGTTGGGAAACACTGCCCTAATGGATTCATTTGTTTATTTCCCATTGCTCTGACAGAAGGGGGAGCTCCAACTCCTAAATGCCTCATTAGAGAAAGGGGTGTAGTTTATAAAATATACTTTCCAATCCTGTCCAATCTACTAAACTACATGTAAAAGGTATCTGTTATCTTGAAAACTACCACTGCATGACATGAGATTTTAGAGAGATGTAGACAGACTAATAATAAAGGGTTACTCAGACATGTGAATGAAATAAAACACAACTCCAGGTATGTTTTTGAGGAGGTAACAACGTCTCACATGGGTTAAAGCTCACAAGAGTCAATTTTGCATAATATAGGACCTTTAAGTAAAAAAGTAAGAAAGTACAAATCATTTAAGGCAGTGCACACTATTGTTCAGATCCAAATAAACCGTTTCAGTTCTTTCATTCCCATACAAGTCATCAGTGTGTGTATCCTGTCACGTCTGCAGTACTGTCTGATTGTAGTATAGTTGTAAGTAGTATTTGATTTGGCCTACGTGCTCCTGGTACATTTGAAAGTATTTGTCAGTCCACACCATCTGTATCCACAACTGTACAGGAACCCATGCATGAAGCTGCTGTCGCTGTGCGCGCTCATCCGCGATCTCGTGCACACTTTCTGGACCCTTAATCATGCACAACATGCAGTATATACAAGAAGATATTTTATTAAAAGGTAGAATTAGGACTGTGCAATTGCTCACATTTTAATTGAGAGATTTCTTATGATCAGTGATCAGTTTGTGTCTTTTTAATGCAGAGGTCTACAGCCAGTCTTCTATCAGTAAAAACATGTGGTTTGGAGCAGAGACAGGACTTGAGAGGAAGAAATTCGACTAAATTTCACTAGCAATGATCACAACCTCAAGACTTGGATGCAAGAGCAGTTAATTGGAACACAGGTAACACAGATAGAACTAGAGATGGGCTATACCGCTTCTGTGATATCGATCGATAACGATACTGACATGCGATACCGATATTCTTTGCACTGCTCCGTTCTCAAAATCGTTCTCCGTTCCCTGCTCTTGAACAGACTCAAGAGCAGGGAGGGCCCATGTAGTGGGATCATGGGGATCGCTCACAGACTGTATAAAAGAAGTAGACTAAGGGTGTGTGACATCACCCATAGCGTCCAGTTGCAACCAAATGAAGCTCATTGAGGCTAGCAGTTATAGCGGCTAGTAAGGGACCATATTTCGAAATTCAAGCACGAAACCAAAGAGCCAACCAGGAGTGCTGCTGTTGAAGGTTGAAGGTTTCGCAGGGGACGAGCACTGAGCAATAACGGGCTGTCAATCAACCTGTTGCTAACGCTAGCGGGAGTGACCTCGGGGTAAGCAGGCACCATATTGGTCTATTATTTATGTTCATATCATAATTTACAGACAAAATAGCTAAAAAAAAACTCCAGGATCATGTCGAGCGGGTTGATGAGAACCTTTTGAGCTCAGAATGACGAGCCTGACAGCAGCAGTTACAGAGAAAGGGCCCAGCAGTTTTTCAGTAGAAGTCAATTGCAACTAGGGCTCAGAGGAACCACTTCAAACCCATGCTCACTTCCTGTTTGGAACGTTGTGACTAGCAGGTTAGCTATGTCCACTTATATATACAGTCTATGGGAGCGCTGCTAAGACCTTCCTAGTTATGTAGGCCTGTGGTCGGAGCCTTAAACAAGACGTGTAACTGAAAGGAGAGCCCGGGAGAGACCACAAGATCACTCAAACATGCGCAAATGATTCAGAATGTTTTTGATGGACTGGGACGGGGCAAACATCATTGGGACAGAGGACAACAAACATCGTCGCTGGATTAAGGGGGCAATGGAAATACAGGAAAGTGCCCACGGGACTTTACACAGGGACGAGGGGGCGTTTTTACTCTCACACACCTGGGATACTGTCCTGAAGAAGTCGGACTGCAGATGGCGCTGTCGTCCTGCCTCCACTGGTAGAAAGACAGTAAAATAAATTACCAGATGAACCTCATTGGACTATAACGTTATAACATGATAGAAAGCTCCAGAAAGTTGATTTAGCATAATACCTCCTCTTTAATGAACCAAAATCGAGTCATGATCTGGCGTCGTTCAGTAGTGAAGAGCGTGTCTTGGGGGTAAGCGCAGCATAAGGCTCGATACTGGTCAAAGTGAGCATTTTGAAGGACAGACCTCAGCTTGAAAACAAAAATCAGAGCTGAAATACCACTGCTGTTATTCTTGCTTTGTTTAAGGTGGAAAACGATGGGGTTGTTTGATACAGTCAGATGCAGGAGAGACAAGAAGTGTCATGAATGGACATAGATGGAGCGAACTCAGAGCAACAGAGGTAACCTATGAAGGCTGCAAGCAACGTGGCCTCCAGAGATCGAGAGGCGTAAGGGGGCAAGAAGTTTGACAGGTTTTTTTTTCAGTGGCACTTTTTGGCTTTGAGAAACATTGACCAAAGTAATTAAAAATAGACTAAAATTATATTAAATGTTGCATGGGACTGAACAATTTGGTAAAAACATCTAATTGGGATTTTTCCGGTGAGCATCACAATTGCCATTAGATTTGAGATTTAGGTTTTCATAATACAATTGTGTTTCAAAGTTTACATTGTAAACCTGTCCAGAAGAATTGACAAAAAAACTGAAATATCTGACAAATTGATTTGGTTTGTACAGATCTAAACTACAGGGTTAGCAGTTTTATCCAGAATAAGATGTTTTGTTGTTTGTGGAGGAAATGATGGTACTTAAAAAACTGCAGCCTTTGTGATTTGCTAATTGCGTCCATTCAAATTGCAATTCTGATTCGCTAACAATTAACCTCACAGCCCTAATGTTGCGCAGATAACTTTAAATCAAGGGCAAAATTAATGTTTTCTTGGCATTAACACTTTACCACCTGTTTTTCCTGATCTGTGCTAATAATCATGTGTTAATACGTGTTCCTGCGTGTGACCCGCGCTGCTAGCTCTCGTCGCTAACCTGACCTTTGGCTGGGATCAGGAAAAGTCACAGCTGTTATTGACGCAGCGGGAGGCGCGGTGATTAGCTCTGATTAATGAACAACATTTGTACCTGAAACTGCCAAACGCCTTAATGTCAAGTTTTACATACTGCAGGGAGGAGACAGGTGGGTGCAGGGAGCGCTTTGGACAGCCGCTGTGGTCCTTCTGGGATGGAACAGGTCAAATGTTTGTGAATATGCAAAATGGATGTTAATTTGAGCTTTAAACGTGTCATAATGTAGCTTCTTCATCAAGACATGTTTGGAAGAGAATTGCTGTTCTTCAGAGCAGTTTGATATGTTACTTTTTGCTTGACAACCAATGAAGCCATGGCCTGTCTAAAACTGGCCGCTAATGTTTTTCCCTGTAGCTTAGCAGTCGCCTGGGATCCAGAATACACACTACTCCAATACTTTACGAATATGTGAGTCTGTTCACTGGTGAATCTCCCCGAGTTCAGATGGGCGTGATTGACAGGTGGATTAGCCAATCAGGGACACACACGGTCCGTCCATATCAAAACAAAATATGGCTGCTTACAAGGGAAATAAAGAAAGGGAAAAAAGAAAAAATCACAGGGGATGAAAAAAGGCGGATTTCTGCGGAATCAAGAGTGACGCACTACTCAATCTGAGGTGAGGGAAATGTGATTTTATTTGTAAATCATAGGTGACCAATGAGCTGAAATGAATTAGATCGAAAGGGCGTGGAGATCAGACTATCACTCTGTATAAAAATACAGTGATATCAGTCTGGATTGCCAGGCAAGCTCATGAGAGAGCTGACCCGCCAATCCGAGGTGAACACTTGGATTGGTGGGTCAGCTCTCTACTGACACACTAATCAGGTGTGTGAGCGTGTGATTGGTGAAGGTTGTAGGGGCCGATGGTGCACATAGGTAGCCTCGCTTCCGTGAGTCTGCCCCAGAGCAGCTGTGGCTACAGTAGTAGCTTTCCAGTGAGTGTGGAATGAATGAATAATGCACAAAATTGTAAAGCGCTTTGGGCGTCTTCAAAGGCGCTATATAAATCCAATGTATTATTATTATTCTACACTGGCCCACAGTCATTTGCAACACTTGCTCAAACAGAACCCTTTACAAACACTATTTTTAAAAGTCTTATATTTGGCTTAAGGAGCTTTTCCTCATCAAAAACATACCTCGATTGTATCTTTCACTCATGTTTGTCTTATCCCGCAGTCTCCCTCTGCAGAGCTGAAAACGCTCTGTTCCACCTGATGATGTCATCTTGTTAATATCCCTTATTTCCAGTAGGTGCTCTTTTGAAAGTCCTGACCTCTTGTTCTGCTCATGCTGTATATTTAGTTTATATTCAGTCAAAGTCAGTTTTTATTGACCTTATTTTAATGCATGCCTTATTTTTATTTGATCACAGTTTTCATTTTAAAGTCAGTTTTTATTGACCTTATTTTTAATGCCTTATTTTTATTTGATCACAGTTTTCATTTACTGTTTTGTTTTTTTTTTTATTCCGAAGCAAGTTCCGAGTTTGTGAATTATGTTCACTGACAGTAAAAGATTCTGTGTTCTGATCATTCCAAAACATAAATGCCTTCTGAAAAAACATCAGCTGAAAAGGACCAATTTTTAAACTAAAAGCACGGCTATTGGTTTTGGCCTGATTTAAAGGGCCTGTGCATTTTGGTGTTTTTATGTGCTGTATTGGATGAGAAGTAAAACTCAAGAGTTTGAAACCTGCTAAAACACAAAGTCTGCTAATGCTAACACTTCTCCCGTTGATTTAATGAGGCAATTTGAGCAAGACGTGATCAGAACTTTGGTTCTTTTGCATGAAGTCACTATATTAAAGGCACTGAGTCCTGAATTTTACAGTTTCAAAATGTGAAAAACAGAAGTAAATTTTTAACTGTTCATTCAAAGTTATTCCTCACTTTCCCAACACATTCCTAATTATTAACTGCAATGAGTTTATAAGCGCTTTTCACAATTTCCATGTGAAAAGGTAAAGCAGGAAACAGGAAGTTGTGGTAGGGGCAAAAGTGAGAAACCCATGGCTTGTTCCGAATTGTTCAGATCATAAGTCCTAGACCCTAGGTCCTCGCTCCCTAACTCCTTTACCTTTGGAGCTACATCACGGAATCAACCATAAGAGTCCTAGGCTGATAGGAGAAGGATCTTCAGCTGCGTTTGGAGAATCTGACTATCCTAACCGGCAGCAGGAACAACAGAGCAGTTACATGACCCTACAGCTGTTTAATAAAACACTACAACACCCCACAATAAGCACTGCTCATTCTCCTCTACTGCACTGATTTTAATAAAAATTTCAACATGAGTGAGCTTAAATGACCCCAGTGTTTGCACGAGAGAAGACGCTGCTGTTGAAAGAGAAACGCTCTGCATTAAACCTCATAGACTGTAGATGTGTGACTCTGACCTCCACCTCCAACTTCTCGATATGCCCCATGCACACAACAGAATACATATTCTCCAGACTCACCATCAGCTGCAGCCTCTGCTCTGTCCTCTGTCCCAACAAATATTCCATCAAATCCTGTCCTTTATTCCGTCTGCGGCAGAGCATAGAGTGGAGTGAAACTCTTTGTGCAGAGATCGGCCGTGTTCTGAGACCTTCAGGGAAAATGCGCACTGCATTGTGGGATGCCTCATAGCTCCTTAGCGCTGGTTAGGAAGCTCCCGAGGTTCCTGTGCTAAAGGAGCTATGAAAGGAAGCATGCAGGCTACTTTTCCTAACTCCTTTCTAACTGAGCTACCTTTTCTACACATCCGGTTTTGGTTTAAGGAGCCGTGGCCAATTGGAACAAGCCTTTCATTCCTCCTCACTGCTGTGAGCAGAGTGCAGCCAAGATAAGAAATTTGAAGCACTGACTGGTCTGAAGATTGAACTAAAAGACAAGGTAAAAACAATCCAAGCAATTACAACTGAAGTTAAAAGACAAACAATCATTTATTTATATTTAGGCCAAAGTCTCAGTGACCTGCCTTCAGCTTTGAGAGTGACCTCTGCATATAGGCTAACAGATGAGGTCAAACTATTCAAACTTTACAGTTTGACTTATTTTGATTAGTTTGACCTCACCTATTAGACTGTTTTCAAAGGTCCCTCTCAAAGCTGGAGGCAGGTCACTGAGACTTTGGCCTTGTCTTTTAGTTCAATCTGCAGACCGGTCAGTGCTTCAAACTCTCTATCTTGGCTGCACTCTGCTCACAGCAGTGAGGAGGAATGAAAGGCCTGGGTTTCCCACTCACTGTCATTTAAAACTTTTGCCCCTCCCACAACTTCCTGTTTCCTGCTTTAATCTTTCACATTCAGATACCAGAGCGGAGTCTTGCCCTCCTGGTTAGCTAAAAACAACTGTAATAGTGTGTTCACACCGAGGTGTCAGGGGTGTCGAGTTTACATGCAAAGTCTATGGTGGACGTGTGTCTTGGTTGCCCTGTGTTTTTGTGTGTGTTGTGTTTTCAAGCGCCAGAGCGTCGCGAATCTGGCGTTGACGTGGCGCATCTTGAACATTCATGCTTTGGACGCTCTGTTGGCGCGTCTAAAGCTTCAGACACCAGAGTCGAAAAATGTTTACTTTTGGCGTTTGACGCACAGCATCAGCCAATCAGAGACTCCGCTCTAGTGATTTAGTGACATCATTATCTGGAAAAAAGTAGAAAAACATCAGCTACAAACTAGCAGCAACTTAATTATGCCGGGCGCACCGGCTAGCATAAAGGCTAGTCATGGACCCAGACACGCCCCCGCTGAGCCAATCCCCTTGGGTTTTATGTAATAAATACACTAAACTCACTCTCTCAACCTGGTCTGCCATTGTTCACAAAGGCACTCGCAGACTGCAATGGACGCCCTGGACGGCGTTTGTCCTCAAATGCAAAGGCGTCCAACTAGAGGCGTCCAATGCGTTTTTGACGCCCCGCAGCATAATGTTAACAGCACACTTCCTGATTATCTATATCTATCTATCTGTCTATCTATCT
>KN469994.1:0-27410 GCA_000787095.1 Periophthalmodon schlosseri
AAGAAAATGGATGGATGGATGGATGGCGTTCAGGTCGTCACTGTGTAAAAACTGTATAGTAATGCCGGGCAATAGAACACTGCATGTCAGAGTTACACAAGATTTAATTGCTTTTTTCAGGTTAGCAACACCCACATTTTACATCACCACAGTTTTCATCAAAATTCAAAATACTAGTCTCTAATTGCACATAGGTCTAGCTCAGTTTTCCTGCTTTTTGAGTGATAGAGAGATATTTTGTTAAATAGCGCTTTGATTTGCATATTATTGCATTACATTTTTTTTTTGTAAATGTTCTTAAAAAAAAAACAAAAACATGACCACACCCAAAATCGTATTCAAGATGTGACTGATAATCTTTAACTGCACATGGATTTAGTGTCTTTTTGGCCAAATTTAAAGGGTTTGTGATGAAAATAGTGTGAGGAGATGTCTTAAGTACAGTGTGCTCTTTTGCCATTCGCAGGTTTGATTCAATATGGCCAACTTCCTATACAGTTTAGGGTGGGGCCATAATATAATTTTCTGCATGTCCTGAAATGTTTTAATTTTTGTACGGAGTTTCTGATTTTTACGTGTTTTTTTTTCCTGGTTGGGAAATTATGATTTTATGATTTTCCCGGCTCCGGACACAGTTTTAATTAGTCCCTCATCGGGACGTTGTCCTCGGCTTGGACCTAATGATGTTATCTTTGTTTTATGAAATC
This sequence comes from Periophthalmodon schlosseri, assembly GCA_000787095.1. NCBI lineage: Eukaryota > Metazoa > Chordata > Actinopteri > Gobiiformes > Gobiidae > Periophthalmodon > Periophthalmodon schlosseri. The sequence goes on from KN469994.1 coordinate 708, forward strand.
AGTAGTCTAACCTATCATGCACTTTAAAGAACTGGCAATCCAAGTTCGGGGGGGAGGAGGGGCGGGGTCTGGACATATGAAGAACAGTGTGACTGGCCTAACAGGTATCAACACTTCAAACTCTGCCCCTAAAGCCAGGCAGTCTCTCATGATGTCACGTAGTACTTTTCGTATTGTGCAGTATCCACAAACTGTAGTATCTACTGGAGGCAGCACACACATAGTTTTTGACAATTTTTGGGCACACAATTGCAAATTTACCCAGTTTGTACTAAAATTGCCACAAAAGAACTAGAAACAGTAGTCAAAGCTATTAATACACCACATACAGAGTTTTGTTGAAGTTGACTTAGTTTTAGTTCCATTTTAAAGAACACATACAGTACCTTTAAACTGAGGGCCCTATTTTGTCATAACAACATGTTGACAGACAGGGAGTGCATAGTCTGCATATAAAATGTACACTCTGCACACCCTCTCATGTTAAAGGATCCAGTCTGCACTCTCAGACAGGAGCAGTGTGAGTGATGACCCGGTGCTCAAGCACAGATGTTCTAATGTTAAATTTAAGGTAAAAGTCAACAGTGCAGCTCCTGTGTAACATTCCTCCTCTGCTCTGTCCTCTCAGTGGATCTATATTTTCATCTAATAACCATTGGGACTATATTACCACAACGTATCGGCTCTTCACCTGTTCTCTGACCAGTGACCGAAATATCTTGCTGCTCGTTCATCTCATTTATGGAGCCAGCTATGCTAACATACGCTGCGCGGTGAGGGTTAGCCGGTCTCAAGGAGGGCCAGAAAGATGCAGACTGTTTTTGCTGCTCTCCAGACCAGCTCCTGAAGGACTTATACTTAACCTAATGAATGGGCCCCGCAGGTCACAGGGAGAGTGTGAAGTCTGGGTGAGGGGGCCTGGGGGGAGGGGGAGAGGTTGGATAAGGTTGTAATGGTCTACTTGTTTAAAATAAATACTTTTTGACTGTAATTTAAAATAGGCTTGAGTTAAACTTATTTTTAGATCACCATGTTACCTTTTATTGTTTTGAAAATGCTACATTCGGCAAACACATCTATTAACATGTTTTATAAATTTCACATTTGTTTTTGACCACTCCTCTTGCTCTTCAGAGTGCTATCACAACACAATTAGTGTGCATCCTGCTAATGAAGCACATCGCACTGGGTTTGTGGAGTTGTGGTATATTGTTTTGTATCCTTCTTTTGTATGTTTATGGAAAATTGCCATCTGGGTGCACTGATCACATAGGCTTGTGGGCTGAGCATTGGACAGAATCGTGCAGCTAACCATAAAGACGGTTTGAATAGTGCTCAAGAGAGATCACTAGATTACTCAAGCATCATTGATGACATTTAAAACCTCTTCAAGCAAGTTTTCGATGAGGAAACAGTGTTATAACATGGTTGAAAGCTCCAATTTTGCATTATACCCCCTCTTTAAGATGCACTTCAGAACATTTTCCAGTTTGTAGAGGTCTAAACTACAGGTACAAGAAGATATTTCTATTAAAAAAAACAAAAAAAAAACAAGAAGATATATTGTTGTTTGCAATTTCATAATTTGATAACAAAAATTAAATATAATAATAATAATAATAATAATAATACAAAGTGCTATTCCTAATCCGTCGCATTATTTTGTGCAGCCCTAATATGTGGTAAAGTTACTTAAAGCTGAGGTACCTGATTTTTTTAGTAAATGTGTAAATTTTGTTTTCCTCCAAAGAGTAGGCTATTTTGTAAAAGCAGCACTTTGTGACAAAACCAGGCCGCTGCTGCGCAATGTCTGCAGCTAATAATAAAGTATATTTATTTCCCATGTTATAACGTTGGTCAGTCATCAAAAACATACCTGAAGAGATTTTAGATGTCTTCCATGCATCCCTCCATATGGTTCGCAGTACAAGCTCACACATCTTGTACAAGACTCAGCCCACAAGCCTATGTCACAAATGCTCCTGCACAGCAATTATTCATGAATATGCAAAAGAATAACACAAACAATACACTACAACTTCACAAACCTGATGCAATGTGCAGTAGTTTAATTATCGAAATGCACACTGATTGTGTTGCGATACCACTCTGAAGGGGGAGTGACTAGGGGCCTCATATATCAAGCGCTAACCAGCTTGATATATATCATGTGCTAAACAGCTAAACACACTAAAAGTGGGGCAGAAACCTGACACAGTTTCTCACAGACGCACTGTTTGCCCCTATGAGTGAATGAATATGCAAAATGGGGCGTTTTCACCAACATGTGCAGAATCTGAGCCAGAGGAAATGAAAATGAAGTTGTCATATTGTACAAGGATTCAGGATGAGGCGCAATGTGTGTCCCTGTCTCTGCACCGCTCCGATGCCACACACCTTTACATGTGTTATTTCCCCGATCTATCATCCCGCAAGTTCAAGGTGAAAAGGATAACACTGGTAAACTTGCATAAAAACAAAACTGAAACTAATTACATATTTTATTCTGTTGCTTTCAGAAAATAGCATAGCAAATAGCAAAACAATAAAAGACAACATGGTGATCTAAATATGTTATGTGTTAGCAGTTAATACCCTATAGAAGTGTAATACCCCTCCTTAACAATGTGCCAAGGGTTTGTGAGACCTAAAGATGAGTTAGACAGATTTAAATACAGACTTCCTCCTTCTGTGATGTGCAAATCAGTTACCCAAGCTTTAACAATAGCAGGTGAAACTGTACGTCAGCACTGTCTGTTCAGTGATATTATGGTCATACCACCAGCTCAGATTTACACCTTTTATCAGCCCTGGGCAGACAGGTGAGACAGGTGCAGAGCAGGGAGCAGACAGATGAGGCTGTGATGTCCTCCCACAACTGAAATATGATGGACAAAAGCTTTAAAAAGACTGCAGGCTCTTTAAAGACGAGATATTATGCAAAATCAATTTTTGGAGTTTTCTACCATGTTATAATGTTGTTCCCTCTTCAAAAACATGCCTGAAGAACTTTTAGATTTCATCCATGCATGTTTCAGTAATTTACCCATCTCTCCCAGGCCCTATTCAAACCCTCCTTACTTTTAGCTGTATTCTGTCCAAAGCTCAGCCCACAAACCTACAATACACTACAACTTCTCAAACCTGATGCGATGCGCAGTAGTTTCATTAGTGGGATGCACACTGACTGTAATGTGATTGCGCTCTGAAGGGGGAGTAACTTAGCACGGGCAAAGGGAGGGGGGACTCAGAGCAGAGCAAACAAAACTGAAACTAATTAAACCTTTATTTTAATAGATTATTTTAAAGCAAAGTTTTAGACTAAAATTTTGTTTGTTTTCATACAGTTTTGTCTGCTCACTAGTGGCCATTTCATTGTCCTGCCTCCACCGGTAGGGAGACAATGCCAAAACCTGTTTAAGAATCTATTAAAATAAATTATCTGAAGAGCAAATTAACCTCACTGAGGTTAATAAGCTGTTTTCGGTGAATATAGCATTTTCAAACAATAAAAGGTAACATGGTGATCTAAATATGTTGTTAGCAGTTAATAGGCTACCCATAAAATGTAATACCCCTTCTTTAATTAAGAGAAAAAAAAAAAATGCTTGCAAGTTTCTGAACATTTACAGGTGCACATTCTCTCCATGGAATTGTTTTTGCTTTGACTCAAATGTTTCACAGAATGGCTTTAAACCTTTCTATCTCCATGGACACAAGCAGGTGACACAACCAGGACAAAATAATGATCAGGTCTGTAGAGAGACGAGCCTGCTCACAGTAAGAATGCATGTTTTATTGTATTTTTTGAACAACAACAACAACAACAACTGTACACAAGTAACTGTATAAAAGTTTAATACCATTCAGTGGAGAATTCCAGACAAAGTATCCATGAAAACTTGCAGGTTGTTACATCTATTTATTTATTTATTCATTCTAACCCATAATTTTGCTGTGTAAAATTAAATAAATAAATAAAAAATACAGAAGGGATTTTGCATATGTTATTATTTTGTATTTGGATATTGCTGAAATAACATACAACAATTTGAACTATGTAACTTTTCTGATGTATGGTCTGTCACCTTTCTGTCTTCATGGAAATGCTATTACTTTGCCTGGAATGTTCCACCGTATTGCATTTATTTTCATTGATACAAAATACCTTGAAAAACAGGGATTCTTACTATGAGTGGTTTCTTACTTTCAGCTCTCCATACAATACTAATGTGTTACCGGTTTGTCTCTATGGAGGTTTAATGTCATACTGTGGAAAATTCTAGGCAAAGTTATACTATCTCCATGGAGACAGGCAGGTGGTTGACCCTCCACCAGAAAAGTTAAATAGTTTATCTATGCTTATTTTTTGGTTGTTATTAAACCTCATTATACCTCAAATGGGTATAATAGCATTGTATCATGAATCCCTGCAAATAAAGGCCTGGAGATGGAAACTAACTACTTTTTATGAGCTTAATGTCTGTTGCATTGTCCTTTCAAATACAGACTAAACTAATTAATAAAACAATTGTACAATTAGTATAACTAGCAACATCTACACTGCCAGCCAAAAGACCATCTCATTCAGTGTTTTTTTTTTTCTTTGTTTACTACTTTCTACATATTATATACATATGGAAGACAACAAATACATGAAGCAAGATGCTGGAAGAGCAAAGAAAAAAATAACAATTTTTTTTTTTTTTTTCATTTTATATTCAAATCATCAAAGTAGCTACCCTTTGCTTTGTCAACAGTGCTGCAAACTCTTGAACATCTCTCAATGACCTTCATGATGAAGTCTCCAGAAATGGTTTTCACTTCACATGTGTGCCTGGTCAGGGTCAAGAAATGCCAAGAGTGCAAAGCAGTGATCAGAGCAAACGGTAAAGGTATTTTAAAAACTATAAGTTATTTGACTGTATTTTTGGTTTAGTACGTTCCATATGTGTCCATTCATAGTTTTGATGCCTTCAGTGAGAATCTACAGTGTAAATAATCATGGACACATAAATGAAAAAGTGTGTCAAAATTTTTGACAGGTAGTGTACCTTTACCCAAAATTAGCTTTTCTAACTTGAGACATTCCCCGTGGTTGACCAGGTTTGACAGGGGAGGTTGTCATGTCCTCCTGTAGACATCACTGCTGAAATATGACAAAGGAGAGACTATAAACGACCCGGCATGCTGTTTGGTTTGCTCCTGTCTGCATGCCACTAAACCACCAAGCTACTGTCTCCTCCCCCTCTCCCCTCTTCTCCTCCTTCCCCCTCTGCCCAATGACATCATGGAAACTCGAGTTCAGAGGAGTCAACCGGCACAAGCGATCGACTATTCCAAGACTCCACGGGGAAACAGTCGGCTAAAAATAGACCCAGAAATGGCTGGATTCTTGGGATAGTTTGAATCCGAGTTTGAGTGGCAGCTAAAACATTGTGGTTAGGGGGTAAGGACTTAAACTGCATATGACAGGTCTTCATGTTTTTCTCATTCTGACTTGGTTTTGGTTTGGTGGGAGAGTACCTGTGGTAAATATTTATCATAGTTTCACATCAGTTTAAAATTATTATTATTTTTTTTATTAAATTAATTTAATTTAACAAAATTAAGGTTACCATCTATTTTTATCAGTCAGATTATAACTATTGTGCAATTTAGACAGGTTTTGACCCTTTTTTACTGTATGGTTGCTAGGAAATTCCAATCAGGAAGTAAAACGACAGACTCCACCAAAATAATAAAACTAGACAAAACTAGGTAAGATTTTTTGTAAAAAAAAAAAAAAAATCATCAAAAACATGCCTGAATAGATTTTAATGTCATCCATGCATGTTTGAGTATTTTAGCAATCTCTCCCAGGCCCTATTCAAACCCTCTTTATGGTTAGCTGTAAGATTCTGTGCAATGCTCAGCCCACAAACCTATGTTATCCATGCTCACCACACCACAATTCCCCATGAATATACAAAAACATGACACAAAACTACACAACAACTTGATAAACCTGATACGATGTGCTGTAGGTTGATTAGAGGGATGCACGCCAATTGTGTTGTTATAGCGCTCTGAAAGGGGAGTGCAAAGGAAAGAGGGATTCAAAGAGGGATTCAAAGCGTCAAAAACATGTTCAATAAGTTTCACTTATTGAACATGTTAATACATTGTTTTGGCAACTATAGCATTTTCAAAACAATAAAAGGTAACATGGTGATCTAAATATGTTATGCATCAGCAGTTAATATCCCATAGAAGTAAAGTACCCCCTATTTAAATATAATGAGTTTACTATGTTTTTGTGAAGTAATCTAGCCTATGCTCTTTAAATGTTGGCCAATGTAGGACTGGATTGATGACATGACATGGTTGGGATGAAATGTTCAAACTATTGTGTTGTGTTTGGCAGTAAGCACGGCTCACCTGTGCACCTGCTTTTTATAATGTGATTATACTTAGGATTGAGTTAAGCAGTTCACATTTTTGTGTGGACTTTTTGATTTAGGTAAGGAGTATTATGCAAAATGGACTTTTTGGAGCTTTCTAGCATGTCTGAAGAGGTTTTAGATGTTTGAGTAATCTAGCAATCTCTCCTGGGCACTATTCAAATCCTCCTTATGGTTAGCAGTACGATTCTGTACAAGGCTCAACCCACAAGTCTATGTAACAAGGAAGCTCTCTGCAGTGCTCCTGGAACATGGAGCATAGGCACTAAACATAAACACTAAAATAAATACATCTTTATCTGGAAATGTGACTGTGTATTAGTGAATGGCAGATCAATAAAAAATTAAATAAAAACTTCTCAAAAAAACATCTTATTTGAAGCTGGAGTAGAGTGAGAATGATTAAAGTGCCTATGACAAGTTGGACTTCTTATTTTACTAAAACACAGTAAATATCATTATATTTAAGATTTTACAAAATAAATAAATAAATACAATAAAATTACTTTTGGGACTTGGGACAGCCTCCAGCCTTTTGCCTGCATATTCCCTAAGCCTAAATGCAGTCTGGATTGCACATTCCCTAAGTCTATATGCAGTTTGGATCGATAATTCCCTAATCCTATATGCAGTTTGGATCGCACATTCCCTAAACCTATGTGCAGTTTTGATTGCACATGTCCTAAGCCTAAAAGCAGTCAGGATTGCACATTCCCTAAGTCTATGTGCAGGATTGATTGCACATTCCCTAGGCCTATGTGCAGTTTGGATTGCACATTCCCTAAGCCTATGTGCAGGTTTAAGTTATTTCCAGCCCAAATCTCACTGATAACTTCTGTGATATTAAAATGCTTCTCATGTGAGTTAAATGCAGATTGCTATAAAGGACCCAGAACAATAGAAAGTAATTTTGTATGCCAGAGTTATAAGCATTTTTATCTTTTATGGCCTTAACTGCCTTTTCAGCACCTGAAAAGCCGTTCTAGACCAACTTCATAATCCCAACAGATAAATGAACAGAACAGTGTTTCCTAAACACATTCTGAATTATTCCCAGGTTCCCAGATTGCAGCACCGATCTCACTGATAACCGCAGTGATGTTAAAGGCACTGTACCTGATTTTTATTGTCTCAAAAACGTGACAGAATTAGTTCACTTATCTCATACATTCAGAGTATACTAATTATTCAGCACAATGAGTTTATAAGTGCTTTTCACAACTCAGAGACCAGAGCTGAGTTTTCCGTGATGGAAAAACTGATAACAACTAGCATGCTAATGTGTATTATCAAACAATAAAATGATTTCTAATTAGATGCGGATAGTACAACTGATAACTGCAGTGGTGTTAAAATGTCTCTCATGTGAGTTTAGGCACAAAACCATGTACATTGCCATAGTGAACCCAGAACAATAAAACCTATTTTGTGGCAACTACACATGCAGGACACATGTAAAGCTATTAATTGCTCTCTTTTGCTCAAAACAACCATGAGAATGTTAGAGATGTTACTCTTATTTCCTTAGGATATTTCTATATTCACCATCCCTAGCAAGATGTCATTAATACCAAACTCTCTTAAATAAAACACTCTGCTTCCTGTAATTTTCAACCTATTTTCCAACTTTTCTTTACAAATTGCTTCTTGATTGGTTTAAAACTATAATTTACATGTACAACAGGTATTATCCCACCAAATTAAGTCAAAATTAGAGAATCATCAAAACCTGTCATATGCACTTTAAAGGGCCTATGTTATGCTATTTTCTGATCTATGTTATAATCTTGTTTCCTCATCAAAAAACAAACCCAGAGTTGTGTTTTGTTTCATTCACACATTAACACACAAACCCTGCACTCTCAAACAGAAAACACCTTGTGTAATGTGGTAGTACTGGAAGTGCTCCATTGTGTTTTAAAACTCCATACACCTTCTCTAGAATCATTTGGATGATTTCAGTCCTGGAATTGCCTATCTCTATTGAACTAAAGGGAAAAAGTAGCTGTTAACTTCAAAACTACCACTTCATGACATCACAAGTTGGAACAGAACATTTTGACCTTTGGAAATGTAGACAGACTAATAATAAAGGATTACTCAAACGTGTGAATGAAACAAAACACAACTCCTGGCATGTTTTTGATGAGGTAACAACATTATAACATGGCTTAATCCTCACAAGAGACAATTTTGCGTAATATAGGACCTTTAAGTGGTTAGGGCTCTCTGGGCAGGTTAGATGGAGGGCACACATTGGAAAAGTATTGCTACATTATTTACACTCCAAAGTGGGATCAAAGGAACAGTTTTAGCCGCGTTTCACGATAAAGTGCACTACGGTGGAGGAGGAGTGGTTTGGGAAGGTCCTTAGTTTAAAACAAGATATGAAAAATCTCCAGACGCTGTTTATGACATGGAGCTATTCAAAGTTGCTACGCTACAGTTACATACACATAACAAGTATATTTTGGACTGAAATAGCTGCGTCCTTACCTGGGTTATCGCACGTGTCAAGAGTGTAAATACATTATGGAAACTTCCTTGCATACTTTCACTGTGGGACAGAGCTGGGATTTCACACACAGAATTTTCAGTTAGCCGTTAAACCAATTGAGATTTGAATGGCGCTGTACCAGATTTTTACTGTCTTCTAAACACAAAGCTTCTAAAACAGAACTACTTTATTTTAAATGGCTTTCACTGCAATTAGTTTATACGCATTTTCACAACTTTCAGAGGCAAGAGCAGAGTTTTGCCATCACAGTAATGCTAACAAACATTAGCATCCTAACAGTGCACTTCCTGATTTTTGGAGGATAAAACACTGTATAATTAATGTAAACGGCAAATAGAGGTTTCATTTTGATCCTAAGAGCTGCTTATACAATATATCTGCTTTAGGGTTTTTTCAACTAAATGGAAAAAAAAATCAGGTGCAGCCCAAGCAAAGGATATGCAGAAGACAAAAGACAAAATGTTATGAGAGTGAATGGTGAGTAATGATTTTTTGTCCCGTAAGAGCTCAAAACACATCTAAAATGTGAATGTGCGGCTATAACAAATATAAAAGTCTACAAATCTGCTAAATATTTAGTTTGTATCTGACATCTAAATAAGAAAATCAAGTAAACAGTAGTAGAAAACCAGATAAACAACGAGGACTTGGCAGGCTACACACACATTTCACTGATACAGACTACTTGCCATTTGCCTGAACAACTAGTCCCTTGTATGTTCTGTTAAAACACAGAAGGGTCCAATATGACCATAAAAACCTTTGTCCTAACCTGGGATGGTCCAACCACAGCTGCTAATTTGTATCACGTGTCTTTCAAATGCAGAAGACATCTCCTCTGAAAACTCCTGTATCATTCAAAACAAACTATATAACTTATTTTACATGAGCTAAGAGATTGGTCCTTCAATTGCTGATTCTGCAGAAATTTGACCTGTTTTTTAGTCTTTTGTTATTTTTCCCCCTTTGTTTTGTTTTAACATGGGAAAACCATGTGTATCTCTGATTGGTTAATCTGCCTGCCAATCACTCACTGAAATCAGGGAGACAAGATAATCTTTGTACACTTTTGTTAAAGCATGTTGTGTTGTCTCAACATTGGGATCAGACACAGTTGAACTGATGACCTTTCTCTCCTTAAATAAGAGCATCCCCTTAGAATTAGAAGGTTCCATCTATGTTTTGGGTGGTTCTGAGATATTTAGGTATTTATTTAGGTTTTAAATTTTGACCACTTGTACAGCAGAAATAAAAAATGGGATCCATTTATTTGATACATGGGAATAAAGGATATCCTCAGGGGAGTTTAAATTGAGAAAAATACATTTGTGACATTTGTCAAAGTGGGTGTTATTTTAATCAAACAACTATTTTAGAGCATACTCTACACATTTTAAAGTCAAATGTGAAACATTTTGACAATATTTAACCTGTATATGATTATAAACATAAGATAACAAATAGGCAAATATTTTTAATGACAGTTAATGTAATTTTCTTTTACATATTATCAGCTGTTATCATCAAGATCTAATATAGAAACACTTTTAGATCAGAATCAGCTGTTTGATAATTTCGTTTTTTTTTTGGTTGGTCTGCGTTTGTCCTCACAGAATACACAGAGTCTTGAGACCAAAATCCATCTCTTTTTTTCTAGGTTAACCAGAGCACGTCTTTACACATTTTACATTATAATATTTTAATTTAACTTAAACAAAATATAAATATTTTGTGAATGAAAGAGACAAGCAAAAGACATTACAACCAAGAAGCATTCCGATTACACTATCATATTATAAGCCGTGTTATTACTTGCTGGAGTGCGCATGCACTGGTTGTGCTGTTTACTTTTGAATTTTTGAGTTCCCAGTTCCAAGGGGGAGCTGCTGTTATTCTGATGACCACTCAATAAATGGAGCAGTATTCCCATTCTCCAACCGTTAATCTGCCTCTGCATTTTGTCTTGACTTGATGACTCACCCATTACAATACTGTTGGCTATAACATATAAGCCAAAATAACAATAAAGCATCAAATATTATCCAAATAAAAGTGTAGAAATAAACTTTTGCTATTAAATCATAAAGATTACTGGATATTAATTTGTTTATCTTGGTTTATCTTGGTATATTTCTTTTTGTTTTCTATGCTCCCTAGAGTAGAAACAGTCTTTTTTAATTAGTTAGCAAGCTAACAGCTGGCAGCATTACACTTATACTATACATTATACCCAAAACATAAGACTGAAACATCAGCTTTATTTTTGTCATTCATAAAGACTCAAAATGTATCTGCAATTCACTGTGATTGGTCAGTTTATATCTATTCTGTTTTCTGATTGGTTCTGACAGATAGAAAAAACAAAGCACCAAACGCCATAAAATTGTGATATAGTTTACAGTACATACCCAGGACCAAGAATATATGAATAACACAATTTTAAACCGGGGAACAAGATTCTGTGCACAAAGCACACTTTGTTACAGGTGCACATGGCTAATTTGCATATCAATATATGTGAAAACTCTTTGAAGTTGCGCTAAACTTTGTAAATGTGCTTTGGCATTTGCTCCATTCATTTCCCCTTCAGTCACACTTGTGCAGAACACAGAGGAGTCTAAGGAGGAGTGTGTGTGAACCTCTGCCCAGCGCTGCTTACTGCGCTGCTGCTGTCATGTAAAGACGCATGGAGAGAGAGAGGCGAGTCAGATCCAAATGAATGAACTCAAGACTGTCAATGTGAGAGCTGAAAGTCCGGGGTAGGGCAGATTAAATATCAAAAAGTAAATGGGGTGATAGTTACAGTCTAGACCTTTTTTGTGGGACTACTTTTCTGTACAGAAGATTTGGCAGCTTGTCATTTCCATGCCTTCCTATCCAGTTATTATGTAGGTACGGACAATTAATATGCACAAGCAACGATATTTTGGGGGCATGGGTCATTTATGTGTTAATACACACAGTTAATATGCGGGTGATTAATACACATTCAATGCATTCAGTGCTCGTTCACGCATCATGTTCGTCTAAAAGTGGACCAGAACAGTGATTCTCTGAATTCTTTTTGATGCGTAGCTGTGTCTCAAGTGAAAATAAACCCATAAAAGTACAGTCAAGAGAGATACCTTTGCCTAACTCACCACACAGACATTCTCACGCCTCTCCAAAGAGCAAAAATAAGCCCAACTGGAACAGTGAAATCGTTAAATCCCTGTCCATTTTGTAAACATCTTTAAACCTACCGCAGTGGCAGCAGGGCCCCTCCCACTCAATCCACACTTATGGACTAATCCATTCTAATGTGAAAGGGGGAAATGCTTTGACAAATAAAATCAGATACTACTTTTATTGTTTTTTTCTTTAAAAGTAAAATACTCATTCAAGGTAACATTGAAAGAATATCAAATAGGTCTGAGGCCTCGGTTGGTTGGGTGAGGGGCCCAACTCTTGCATAATGGTAGCGCCCCCTCTGCATGTAGTAACTGAACCAGTGTAGTCATATTTTTGTTTTTCCATGACTCATTAAGTGGCTGAACAGCGGCTGTAAACAAGGGGTTGTTCCAGATGGGACACGATGGGAGACATAGACCTTGAACTTTTAGTTGTTTATAGATGGTGTGACAAAGTGGGCCTTTGTCCCTTTAATCATATCCTAATTTTGTCTATATTCACACAGTTGTTCATTCCCTATAATTTTTCAATATTCAACTAAATAGCTAAGCATAACTATCCCGGGTTGTTTTGTTTAGTCTTTTAGTTAGTCTACCCTTAATTTAAACACCACTCTTACACTTGTTACTTTAAAGAGATGTTATTTGGTTACATTTAGTCAATTCAGTTCAACACCTGCATCTAATCTTACCTGAATCTCCACATGATACAGACAAAGAGGGGGCGTGCCCTATGTCGGCCATTTTTAAAGGTGTGGTCGTGGGCTGGACCATGTGGAGGGGAGAACTGGTTTAAGTTTTCTTTTGTTCTAATGTGTTTATGCATTTTGTTTCAATGTTTAAGTGTTTATAGTTTACTTTTAAACACTTAGAATTAAGGGACTTAGGCCCTGAGAAGTAGCCGAATAAGAGATCTGGCTAAAGTTATACCCACAGCACCTGGAAAGATTATGGTATTTAGGAGGGGGAGGTGCTTCCTGTTTAGGAGGGTATATAAGCAGTGCAAGTCAGATAGTCAGGGAGAACATCAGTGTAACTGTGTATGTGTGTGTTTGTTTCCTTAGTTTCTTAATTTCTGTTGCTTTTTGCTTAAATTGAGCACAGTTATTTTTTTGTGAATATGTATTAATTTTCCACTCAACACCACGGTGATTGAAATAAATGTTGATGATTGGGGAATTTGTCTCAGTCTGCCTCCTACTTTCACCACATCGAGCCAGCTTCCCCACAGATGGACTTTGAAATTTCACAAGAGAAATTTATTAGGAAGTTTTAAGTTTTCTTTTGTCAGGTTTTGGAATATACCAAAAGGATGACATATTGATATTTTCACATGTTACTTGCATTGTTTTCCTCTAACCAGCTCCAACTACTTTTTTGAGTATTGTATTTTTTTGTAGGCCCAAGTTAGTGGATACTGAGCATTAAGGGTGAGGTAGTAAGAATAGATATCAGGGACATCCATTCTGCCACTCCTTCTAGGGACTTATAGTTTCCTTATGATTATTTATAATTCTATTCCTGGGTCACTGTTTTTAGGAAATTAATTATTTTGGGGGCTGTCATTAGCTAACAAGCTAGCTAGGCTTTGGACAGTCGGAGCAACAATGGAGAAACTATTTTCACTTTCCATTTTGAAGTTAATCTAAGCAAGACAATTGTTCCAAAGAAAAGCAAAGAAACAGTTGTGCTGAAATGATTGAAACTGAATGTAAAGGATGTTGGTGCATAATCTCATAGAAGCAGCCCGGCTTACCTTGCGCTCCTCTCTCTGGGTGCTGGTTGGTTAGGCAAAGCTCTCTTGGGTGCTGTCCGGTGAACGTAGATGTGCTCATGCCCTTTGCTCCACTCTTCTTCTCACCTGGACACAGAGACAGCTGTTAGCATTGCTGTGCTGACCACTCCATTCTCTAATGCGTGTGCTAATTGAGTGTGAATAAGCATGGAAGGCACAGCAAACATTGTAAATCCTCTGTGCGGCTGGAGGGTGGCCATGTTGATGTTTGAGAATAGAAGTGTTCCACATTACTGCAATGTTGGTGTTATGAGGAGGCCTGTGTCAGCTCTGCACACTGCCCTGAGTCTAAACGCATCCCTCCTGCCACACAGTTTTCTCTTTATTAGGGTCATCGCAGGATCCCTCACTATTCGATGCGATACTCGATACAGATTACAGCTGCAATAATATCTCCATTTTGCGATACATGCGGTAATCCACATGATATTCTGCGATATATTACTACTTTTTAATGGGGGGTATTATGCCATGTTATAACATTGTTGCCTTGTCAAAAACATGCCTGAAGAGGTTTTAGATATAATCCATGCATGTTTGAGTATTTTAGCGTTGTCTCTTGGGCCCTATTCGAATCCTCCTTACAGTTAGCTGTAAGATTCTGTGAAATGCTCAGCCCACAAGCCTTTAGTATTTATTTGTTAAACCTCACAAATATATATAAATCTTTATTCTAAAAAAAATGTATGTATGTAATCAAAATAAATAAATAAATGTTAATTAAATTTGATTAGATTTGCAGTTGTGGGTGCATTATGTAGGCAGAATACCCTTAGAATAAAAACGATCAACCCTTCAAAAACCTAAACAAAACAGTAAACTAAATGCACCAAATGTTCATCACTATTTCATGGCAAACCATCTTCAGTACATCCAGCAACTGCTCGTCAAATATGTCCCACCCATCTTGACATAGCACAAACTACATGTAGCCACCTCTCACTTCAATACCTCCCTTTATTGACAAATCATTCTGTCCAGAACAATATTTCAAGCCTAGCTCAAGATGGCTCCCCGGGTTGTGCACTTCAGCGCTGAAAGGTGGGTCAAATGCAGAAGATGAATTTCTTTAGAGGGACAATAAAGTATACCTTGTGTTTGATTTTATATAAAGCTTTTTTTTGGACACTCAAAGACGCTTTACAGTGCATTATTCATTCACTCCACACTAGGTGGTGGTAAGCTAGTATTGTAGCCACAGCTGCCCTGGGGCATACTGACAGAAGCAAGGCTGCCAATCTGCTCCATGGGCCCTTCAACCACCGGCAACATTTTGCACCTGTTAGTCCATTCCTTCAAATGACATTCAACCCAAGCGTCAAATGCAATGTGACCAGTCTGGAGGGACTGTGGAGCAGAGCTAGGGTGAAACATGGCCTCATGTAAATATTTTAACACTGCAGGGCATTTGCCACACACTAGTCATTTCTAATATCTTTTCTCTCATTTGTCTATGGAAAACAAGGAGGGGACGGGCTGAATGCGGGGGACATCAGGTCTACAGTGAAGCTTTTAGGGGCTTAACTGATGGGACAGTGTTCAAAGCCAAAGCCCTGATACAAGTTTACAACATTCACTACAGAGGAGTGCCCAAGACCTGTCTCATGTGGACTTATCACAGAGGACAAAGACACCAGGCTTCAACACAAATGTTTGTGTTATGTTATTGGACAAGACATGGCACTGACTGATGACTGGCAGACCAAAGGGTGATTTCAAATGTTTATAACAATGTAATGTAAGACTCTCATTTTTTCAGTTATCAACATAAAAAGGGATAAGTAGCATATATGTAGAGAAATGACATATGAATAGTAGTATAGAGATAGTGTGTGGTAAATATTTATCATAGTTTTGCATCAGTTAAGTGGCAGTTTGTGGGGGAAAAAAAAGTTGAGAAGAAAAGTACAAAAGTACAAGAAGTAGCGCCAACGAAATACCTCTACCTATGTCAGAAAACTCCATCCAAAATGCAAAGACAAGGGACACATTTTTTTTGTGTAGTTTAAAACTTCATTTAACAAAATAAATGGCATTTATTTTATTAGTCTAATCTTAAGTATTGTGTAATTTAGACAAGTTTTGGTCCTTGTTAACTCTGTGATTGCTAGATAACATACGTAGTAGTATTGGGATTGCCTCTATGCATGTTATCTCTGCTTCACCAGAGGAAAACAAAAAAAAAAAAATCACCACTGAATTTAAATAGCACCTTTCAAGATACCCAAAGAGTTTTACAGGGCATTATTCATTCACTACATACTCGACAGTCGTAAAACACAGCTGCCCTAGGTCAACTGACAGAACTGAGGCTGCCAGTCTGCACCAATGGCCCCTCCGACCATCATCAACACTCACACACACACCACATTCATACAAGGCAATGTGGCCTTGCCTAAGGACACACCGAACATCATCACAACGAACATCAGGTGCCACATATTAAATATAATGATGTTTACTTATGTTTTGGTGAAATGAGTCTGTCATAAGCACTTTAAAAGCAGTTTATAAACAGAAACCCACAGTCCATTGTGCTGCAAGAAGCATTCTAAGAAGACAGAAGTAAGCTGACATTGTCAGAATGAGGTTTCTGGTCATTTCTCAGATTGGTTTAAGTAGTCTAACAGCAATTAAGTATTACAGGCTAAATATACATATTACAGTTTAGAAAATACAAAACCACGATGTTAAAGGTACCATCGCGTATATCTGAGCAACATGTGTCTTCCCCCAGTAGATATATTTCATAAGCATCTCTAGAGGTCAAAATAAGTCCAGCGTGTACTGTCTGCATCTAATTATAAAGTGTTGTATTGCCTGATGATCAAGATTAGCATGCTTGTTGTTGTTAGCTTTACCATCACGACAAAACTCCACTCTCTTCTCTGAAAGTTGTGAAAAGCGCAAGGATGCTCTACATGCATGAGGTAAGTGAGGAATAACTTTGGGCCAGGCAAACAGTTTACAGTGAACTAGTTCTGTTTTTCATATTTTTGCTATTTTTGATGTTATTGCTTTGCAATAACATCAAAAGCTGATGACAGAAAAATTACATAGTCACCCTTTAAAACAACACAAATAAATACATACACAAATGGAAAAAAATATATAAATAATATTGAGTAACTTATATCTTGGTACAAGCTGAGTCCAGGTAATTTTAGTTCCGGTGTAAGTTTGCAGTGAGAGTGGCTGTCCAGTTGTGGTTATCGGTCAATCTGCATTTTATAACCCAAGGGGTCTGAAGACACGAGGAGAGAAGTGACCACAACTAGCATTCAAAGGAGCTGATGCTATCTAAGCCAGAGAGAGGCTAGAACAACAGAGGCTGGAGGAGCAGGGCTGATGAGAAGATAGGACCCTCCTCTGAACAGGAATACTCATCTGGTCCAGGACACTCTTATGGTCCTTTTCTGTTCCTCCTCTGGGCCTCCTGTGGTCCTCCTCTGTTCCTCCTTTGTTCCTCCACTGGTCCAGGACACTCTCTGGTCCACATCAGGTCCTACTCTATTCTTCTGGTCCAGGACATTCTGCTCCTACTCTTCTCTTCTGGTCTTCCTTTTCTTCATCCTCTGGTCCTTCTCTGGTCCCCCTCTGGTCCAGGACAATCCTCTTATCCTACCCTGGTCATCCTCTACGCTTCTTCTGCTCCTCATCTTGTTCTCATATTGTCCAAAACACTCCTCTGCTCTGGTCCTCCTCTGGTTCAGGACATGCCTGTAGTGCTATGTGGTCCTCTTCTGTTCCTCCTCTGCTCCGCCTCTTCTCATATTGTTCAGAACATTCCTCTGGCCCTCCTCTGGTCCAAGACACACTCCTCTGGTTCTTCTCTCTTCGTCTGCTCCTCCTCTGTTCCTCCTCTGGTCCAAGACACTCCTCTGGTCTTTCTCTGACCCTCCTCTGCTCCTTCTCTGGTCCAGGACACTCCTCTGGTCTTCCTCTGGTCTTCCTCTGGTCTTCCTCTGCTCCTGCTCTGCTTCTTCTCTGGTCCAGGACACTCCTCTGGCCTTCCTCTGATCCTCCTCTGATTCAATTCAAATTATTATTGTAAAGCCCAGGATCACAACAGCAGTCGCCTCTCAGCACTTAACAAAATTGTTGTTTTAATCAACAGAAGGTTACAAAATCAAAATCAAAATTTGGTCCTCCTCTGGTCCTCCTCTGGTCCTCCTCTGGTCCTCTTCTAGACCTCCTCTGCACCTCCTCTATTCCTCCTCTGGCCCAGGATACTCCCCCGCTCCTCTTCTGGTCCTTCTCTCCTTTTCTGCTTCTCTGTTCCTTATCTTCTGCTCCTCCTCTGGTCCTCCTCCTCTCCTCTGCTCCTCCTCTGTTTCAGGACATGTGGCAGCCCTCACCTTAAAGCACATAGTGACATGTGTTGGTGTTTACAACCACTCCTCTGCTGTTGGAATGTGCATCTATCTTTATGAGCAGTGCACGCTAAAGGACGGGCTGTGTGGGACTATAGGGCAGGAGGACTATGGGAGTGGAGGATGTGGCTCTTAAAGATGCTCTGGAGCAGATTGTGTCAGGGCGACAGCTTTGAAGCGCTTGCAGGCATCTGAAACACGACAGAGACCTTTAGGAGAACAGAGCCCACAAACACAGGGTCATCTCTCATAAAGGCAGATGTAAAAGCATTCAGTGGTATCAGATCCTCTGGTACAAAGAGGATCAGCAACTTTAAAGCAGACATATTGTGCTTGAGTCCACTATATAGTTATAATTTATGACACCCATGGATCATTATGGTATAATTTGGACATTTTAAATCACAATATTGATCTAAAATGGCTTAATAAAAGTCTGCTGTAAACGTCATTGTTGTGGAATTTTGCATCCCCTGCATAGTCTTAGCAAGGACACCTCCAGTTCATTGCTGACATTTCTCTGTGGTTAGCTATGGCCAACTATTACAGAATTTGTTCTTCTTGAACATTATCAGTTTCCTTGGTTAACTCGTCTCACAGAAGCGGTATGCTATGCACTGATTTATCTCAGCCAGCTTGTCTCCATGCTGTCCTTCTTAGCTTGTATTTAAACCTCCTTGTGTGGAAGCATATTCAGGCTTGAATAGCCAATACTAACGTGCAGTGTGAGAATATTCAGAGAGTATTCAAGTCACTGGGTCTCGGACTGACAAACTTCTGCCTCAATGCAATATGGCGTCTTGAAAATAAGCGATTTAAGATTGATCAAATATGCACAAATTTCTCTAAATACAACTTCAAGAGGGTAAATAGTGAGAGTTAACAACTATAACATGGTTAAAATCTCTAAAATGTCGATTTTGCATAATAGGTCTGCTTTTTAAGAGTGCAACCATCTAAACACTACATAAAAACTGTTTGTGTAGTTGGTTTAGTTTAGCTGTTAGCATTAGCCTTCGCAAATAATAAATAATCCAGGGTGTCGGCCAGTACCAACCCATCAATCACAATTGTGTCAGGACAAAGCCTTGTTAAAAGTTGTTTGATGTTTTAATAAACATCTAGGAACCACTAAACCTCCTCTTTTACATGTTAGTGGTAAGGAGACCGGATAAATTACATAAATCATGAAATAAACATTATATAGGCCTATACTTTAATATGGAGACTGACTTCACTTTCAGGTTGTAGCAATGGGCAGAGAATGAATAACGATGGGAATAGCCCTATGTCATCAACACCAAAAATTCTGTCCAAAATCCGGGGACAATTGCATGGAGGAACACATTTTTGACAAGTTAAACATACAAAATAAAGGCATATATTTTTATTAGTCTAATCATAACTATTGTGCCATTTAGACAAGTTTCTGATTGCTAGGTAATATACTTAGAGGTAACTGGGATTAGCCCAAAAAATACCTTCAAAATAAAAAATAAATTAATTAATTAATTAAAAAAATTCTTAAATATAATGTTTACTTATATTTTAATGAAATGATTAGTCTAACCTGTCATATGCAGTTCATACAGTGATTGTGTTTTGGGAGCATTCTAAACCCACATACATCTAACATCTATCTATCTATCATTGCATTGTTCTGTTTTCTATGGTGTTCATTCGTTTTGCCTTCTAACATCTGTTCTTCTCAGCACACAGCCACCAGCCTGAACAGAGCCTAATTTTCTGGAGAACTGTAGTATTTACATTGGTTTTAGTCCAGACTTTTCACTGATGGAGACTTTAGTTTGCAATCAGTGGCTGGGACCCCTCATCAGATCCATCATGGCCGCTCTATCTCCAGAACGTTTGGGCTGCGCGTTCAGTCGGATCACAATTAGCTGCTTCCCTCAGAGATTAGGCCTGTAATGATCCTGGTCCTCCTCCAGCACTCTGCACTCCCACGTCAGGACTTATCTAAAAGGCTTTTCTTATCATGCAGGAGAAGGCAATTGTTTGGGGGGTCCAGTCAGACAAGCTACATCTCAGAGTATGCACAGAGAAATCCAAGTGCGCTAAACAACCAAATTCAAATTGACCCAAAATCTGGCAGACCACATTTGTCCCAGTCTACAGCAGGTCAAAGAATCAAATAAGTGAGAATAGGGGGCTACGAGGCATTCAGGTGCAGAGAGGGTCATTTTTGACCCCAAAAGCAACTTTGTCACAGCAGAACTCTGTCATTTCTTCATCAAATGGGTTGAAAATTGGGCCAGTTGTTCATTTTAGTGATTTTTATCAATAATGAAAAAAATTTGATTGCATAATAAGGACTGTATTAAAAAAAAAAAAAATCTACTGGGAGGAACACACAAGAGTTAATTTACTCTTAATTGAGTAATTTCTTGGGCCACTACTTTGTACTTCTACTTGAATAATATTATTTTGAAGTAATGTTACTCTTACTTGAGTAAACTTTTTAGCTATTCTACCTGCCTCTGTTCAGGTGCTTGTAGTAAGTTAGCATTTAAAGCCCTAACACTTTGGAGCTATAATATATTAAAAAAACAAGACAAACAAAACAAAACAAAACAAAAACAACAATACAGAAATAGATAAGCGACTTGCCTTGATTTTCAGAAACAGGGTTACTCACATTGAAACCAGTTTAATGTAGTGGACCAAAACAAAACAACATGTGCTCGGTGGAGAGGCTGTAGTTTGTCATCGGTGCTAATCTAAAATGAGTGAGCAGTCCAAACAAAGGCTTAACATTTTCCTGGCTGTTTTTTACCCCATGCAGTTGAATGCCTCTTTACATCTGCTCCTAATGTAAATCGGATTGCGTGATTACATGTAGCAGGTATCCGAGTCCATAACGGCTTCTCTAATATGCCAATGGGATCTTTGAGATTCGATTCACAACCCCTAAAAAGTAGTTCCCGTGTTTACATGTGTGATGTCCCATGTCTCTGTGTAGGACAATGTTTTGGACGCTTGGACGGTACAGAGGTATGCTTTTATCCTGCAGGTGGTGGCTCTGATTTGTTTGAAATGAGACCGCAACACATCAGGATGAGGACGATAATGTTCATGTCCCTGTCACCTCAGTTGTTGAAAGTTTCTAGAGAACTTCAGAGACTGTTGATTAATGATGAATTGTGTTGTAACTTATTTATGTTGTTGCCAGGACTGAGTAGTGCTCTCTGAAAGTCAAAGTCTATTCCTGCAATCACACAATGATATGTTCTAGTTACATATAGGAGGACTTATTATGACTAGCTACATCTTCAGTGTAAAAAAACATAGGATGCCATTGCACCAAACAAAAATTCAGTTTTCAAGGTGCTGTACTTTATATTTACTGTCTTACTGTCAAAGCATCCTAATTATTCATTGCGATGAGTTTATAAGCGTTTTTCACATCATTCAGGGACTACTAGCTTGCTAGATTAGATTAGTTTATCTGAAAGGGGACAGTGCAATTTCATGAAACACATGATTAAACATCATGTGTTTCATGAAATTGCACTGAGTTAAAACCAATTGCACTGAGTTAAAAAGCCAGAATTAGCTAAGAGGGTATTTTTCATATATTCATCCCCTGGCTCTGATGTTAGATGAGCCATAAAAAAATAACATTCACAGAACAAAACAGACACACAACACAAAACAGGCTCTAGTCTTCAGTGTTGGCAGGTATATGTGTTTACCAGCCATTCACTCAGGTGTTTGATGAAGGCCCTATATGTGGTTTGTTTTTTAATGTCCTCTGGTATTGAGTTCCACTCTCTGGCTCCTCTCATGGTCCAGGCAGGACTGACTAAAGGTACCCTTTCTCAGAGGGATCCCACATTCACCTCTCACAGAGCCTCTAGTGAGACAGCCCCCAGTGTTGTTTATTTGGCTGACGAAGTCTGCCAGTGGAGCAGAGGCCAAATCTTGCATTATTTTGCATATTAAACTTAAATCTGCGAATTTAAGAAGACCTGGCCAATTTACAAAGCTATATCTTTTTTTTTTTTTATTATTCTACAGTGGTGGTAATCCTTTGTTTTTTTTATCCATGACTTTGATGGCCTGTTTATACAGTGTTTCCAATGACCTCAAGGTACTTTGATTTGCCTGAGATCAGCTCGCTAGACAATAATTAAAATGACAAAAAAAAATCCATCCATCTATCTTCTACCGCTTTACTAAAAAAATAAAAAATAAATTAAAAAAAATCATTGCATGCAGAAAGATTTTTGCTGCCTCAATAGACATTTCATTTCTAATTAATCTAAAGTTTACAAGATTCAGTTTGATTCTTCTACAACCTATCAATACAAGCTTTAAAGGAGAGGTGAGAATGTATTAGCAATCCAAGGTATCTATACTGATAAACAATCTGTAGCTTTTCCTCTGGAACATATATATTTCAAGATCATGAGAAGCTCTCTGTTTCTAAAAAAAACATGCCCACTGCTTTAGAGACATTTAGCTGCAAGCAGGTCTCCTGTAGCCATTGATTGGGTGAGTTTAACTGCAACAATGTCTTTGGAACGACCATGCACAAATAAAACTGTGTCTGCATACATTATGCACTCAATTTTAGGACAGTCTGTAGTCAGATCATTAATGTAAAGGGTAAATAAAAGTGGACCTAAAATTAATCTCTGAGGGACACCTATTGTTACTTTAAGAGACTCTGATCTGCAGTTAATAACTGAGACAGACTGATTGTGGTTGCTTAAATAGGATTTGATCCAGTTCACAGTAGCTGTGGAGAAATTGAAATGTGACAGGTTTGAACAGAGAACAGCATGATCTATCAAAACCTTCCTTAGGTCCAAAAATACTGCCCATACAACACCACCCACATCCAGAGAAGATTTTATTTTCTCGATAAAGAGGCAAGTGGTCATCTTAGTTGCATGGGATGGCACAAGGAGGAGCTGGTATTTAAATGTTAGACAATCTGCTCAGATGCCCATTTTTAGCTATTTTAGAGAAGACCGGAAGAATGCTGATGGTCGTAGTTGTAGTTATTCAAAGAAGTTGAATCACCAGATTTGAAAATTTAAGTGACAGTTACAGATTTCCTAGCATTTAAAATTACCCGAGAGGCATGGGAGAAACTAGAGTTGATTCAAGTTCTTTGAGCATGCTTGTGTCCATTCCAAAAACATCCTTAGCCTTAAAGGGTCTAAGAGCCCCAATGATATTGAAAACTTTGGTTTCAGTGATATTTGAAATGGTAAGGAACTGTGTTGCAGACAGCAGAATTTACTATATTCTGGTCTACAACAAATTTCTCGGGGATTTCGGCCACAAGATTGAGGGCATCTGCTATCAACTTTGGCTTTAATAAGATTTTGCCATTCAAACTGATTTCCATTCAGTTGCTCTTATTTTTTCCATAGTCACCAGATTATTTTTGAATTTCCCTGTGCACAATTCAATCCAGGAATAAAAAAGTTGGCTCTAGCTTTTCTAATATCCTTCATAACCTTGTTTCTCAGTTAAATAAATTGATGCCTATTTACTAGGCCTGTCATAATAATTACTATATCTACTTATCGTTCAATACATGACAAATGGAACAATAATTTTTGAGGGTCAGTATTTATTGTGGGTACTTTTTTTTGCACTAGGGGAAAAATAAGTGTTGCATTCTGTTATATATTCTTTTATATTGTACATTTAGAATACTTTTTTGAGATAATTCTGCTTTATGGTTTGGTTTCATTATCATTTATGTCTATATTTACTTCAGCAATATATCACACTTCAAAATTTGTTATTATGACAGGCCTACTATTTACCCGTTTTTTCACAGACAGCTGTAAGGCTTCGTTTAACCAGGGAAGATTGTTCTTCTTGATTTTTAGTTTAATTTTTCTTGTGAATTGTGTGATGACTTGCAATATTTTGTTTGGGAATTGCAAACAGCCCTGGACCAAATCAATTCCAGAGAGCAAGTGATCCCAAATTTCTTGTTGGATTGCATTTTTGTTTTGCTGTTCATGTTTTGGTATTCTACACGTTTCTGTGGTAACCAATGGTCTGAAGCACTTATTATTCAATTTTCTGGTCACCATTGTGAAATCATGATCAGACAATTCAGCAGTGGTGGATGAATTTTGTTAAATAAAAGTGCAGATAGAGGTAAAAAGCACATGAAAAAATCTACTTAAATAAAAGTATTAAAATATCCATTTAAAAATGTACTTTAAGAGTAAGAAGTAAAAGTATGTAAGTGTTGTTAATTTGTGTGTGTTAAATGTAGTGGTATTGATTAAAAAAATATACATATGTTTGTTCACATTTGCAATATGAATCAATTTCTTAATTTTTCTTATGTATTTTGTGTATTATTATTATTATTTTTTTTTTTAACCAAGCCGAAGTTTAAACTCGAAAACTTTAGCCAGGATGTTACCACAAACATGGTAAAAATAAACTTCTCTAATCATATGAAGAGTACTTTTTACTTTTCAGTCCAGTAAAAAAAACGCAATGGAGTAGAAAGTAAAGATACCTGCTCTCAAATGTAGTAAGTACAGTAAAAGTGCACTGCAAAATTTACTTAAGCAAAGTACAGTAATACTTAATACCTACAAATTCTACTTATGTACCGTACTTTACTACTTGTACTACGTTACCTTCCACCACTGCAATCCAGTCAGCATGTTAAATGATTTAAGAATTCTTTCTGGCCTATTCGTAGAAGCTAAAGTAAAGTGAGTGTAGTAGTGGAATTGATGATTCTTGTAGGGCCCTTCCTTACCTGAGTCGTATTCTTTTCATCTTTAACCTTTTTCAAGCTTTTCCTGACTTGATTGACATTCCAGTTTATATTTAGACCACCCATAATTATTACCTTTTTAACAAAATGTAGTTGTTTCAATAAAATTTCCAGTTTCTCATAAAAATCTGCATTTGATGAAGGAGTAAAAGAGAACATTTGCAGCAACAAATTTATATTTAGATTAAGAAATTCCAATTCATTATCACCGTCCCTTAGAACCCTTTCTATCTTTCTGAAACATTTTGTAGGAAGGTACAGATAACATTGCTGGGGCAGAGAAATCATGAAGCCATGTTTCAGGGGGGCAAAGAAAGTCAATATTTAGTTCACGAGAAGATGGTGAACTTTTTGACTTAAAACTACGTATATTTAAATGTCCGCATAGGATCACTGTTGGTTTTGACTTTGGGTCCCATATTAACCTGGAATTATTTACTGTCTGAAACACATTCCATTTCCGGTGTTTTATTATTGCAGGGTTAGGATTCCTGTTTCCTTTGTTGACACATGTTGCAGGTAGCTTTATGCTATTTTCTGCAATAATTAGACAACTGTTGCCTTTTGCACGGCGCTCAAACTTAGAAGAATATAGGGCTTTAGTTACTTGCCATTGATAAGACAGTCAGGTAGCTTGATGTTTATCAAATTATCAGACAATAAAACACTCTACAATTAAATGCAGACAGTACACAGTGGACATATTTTGACATCAAGAGCTGCTTATGCAATATATCTGTACTGGGGCATGACAACTTTTGTTCAAATAAATGGAAAATATAAAACAGGTACAGGCCCTTCAACAAGAACTGTAAATATGAATGCGTTCTAGTCTTGAACTGGCAAGACCTTTACCACCCAGCAACTGGTGCTGTTGGTTATTTGCAAGTTTTATTGTATTATTAACCCATTCAAAAGAAGTCCTTATTGTGTGATGAGTTTGCACATCCACTGACTGGCCAATGTCGTGCAATTGATTAAATTCAATTCAGTTAAAATCAGCACATTTAAAAACAACTTCAGCTGCCCAAAGTGCTTCACATAAAAAGTCAACAAAAAACAAATATACAGAGAATGCAAAACATAGGGAAATAACAATAAAACACCAAGATATCCTGTCTAGTTAGTACTAAATCCCAGGGAGAACAGGTGGGTTTTCAGTCTTGTCTTAAACTAGGTTAAAGACTGCAAGGATCTGACAGGCAGAGGGAGGCTGTTCCATAGGCAGCTAACGTAGTCAGAGCCGCTGCCTAATTGGGGTGGAGTGTATTAAATACAGCTCAACCACTGTCACTGCTGTGTGTCTGGTGTAACCAGTTGGAACACAGTGTCACTGGTATAAGTCTGTAAACACTCTGAACACAGCGTCACTGGTGCGTGTGTGTCTGTAAACAGTGTGAACACAGTGTCACCGGTGTGTGTGTGTGTGTGTGTGTGTGGTGTAAACACACTGAACACAGCATCAGTGGTGTGTGTCTGTAAACAGTGTGAACACAGGGCCACTGATGTGTCTGTAAACACTGTGAACACAGTGTCACTGGTGTGAGTCTGTAAACAGTCTGAACACAGTGTCACCGGTGTGTGTGTGTGTGTGTGTGTGTGTGTGTGTGTGTG
>KN469995.1:3014-13585 GCA_000787095.1 Periophthalmodon schlosseri
ATGTAAACAGGCCAAAGTCTGTGAGAGTGGCATAAATGCAGGGGCGGCGGCAGGAGGGGGGGGCTGGAGGGGGCCCTAGCCTCTCCTAGAATGGCCCATGCTCCCCCATAGCTCCTCCAAAGATTTTTGCCCCATTTTCACAGCACATCCAATTTCGACTAAAAATGTTGAAATGGCAACTACAGTGTTCAAAATGAGACTACAATATTAGGTTTTATAAATCGCTACAGGGGCTAATTACATTTAAACTGGTTTAAAACAGCGAAGCAAAAATGGGTACGGTCCATTGTTAAGAGGCTCTGCATTTACATGTTAAATGAGCATCCACATTGAAGACCTTAGCGCTCCCTTAGCTCCTCCAACCAAAAATATCTGGCCCACATTACTACCTGTGTAAAATAACAAGTCTTAAATTACTGTTTATGTTTACACCTTGAAATTCAACACTCCTTGTGTTGAATTTTGAATGTTGAATTTCACTCAGCCCTTTGTTTTATTACAGGTGATGGATTTGAACCCCATCTCTGTATTCTCTATGAAAAAGCCGGTTGGCCATCACTGTCTGTTAGAAGAAAACAGCACTGTATGAAATGTATCTATAAGGGACTACTTCAAAAACTGCCAGAATACCTCACCTGCTTGTTAATCATTGATACAGGAACATTTAATACCAGATCACATGACCGCATAAGAGTAAGAACTAGCTGCACCAAAACTGCGACGGGAAAGAGACTCGAACTTCACACCAAAAGCTAAAAAAGTTTTGAGACTAACCTGGAACCCCCTTGCTGTTGGGCGAATGCTAAACAAACTATGCCGTTGCGCTCTTACAAAATATTGGTAACTCTTTTGAGGACAGATTTTCAATTATATCTTGAAGTTGGATTATCTTATCTGCAAACTAAACTCAGCCTATACACCTTTAAAACACTTTCATGTGTGTTCACCTGAGTTCACTGGTTTTAGGTTAGAGGCACTTTGTGATATTACATTATAATGGGGTTCTTACCACAGCACAAATAAACTAAATTATTCAGCACTGGAGTCTAATTATGTGACTAAAGGCGCTATTTGTGGGCAGGATAATGACTCAATTATTTCAACTGGTTTTTAAACGCTTTTCTGTTTTGATTTGGTGATTTCATTTTAAGTTGGCGTTAAGCACTCATGCGATTAACAGTACTTCAGTGCGGGCTTGTGGTGATGCTCACAGCTCCCTGGTGTCATTTTAACATGATTCAATGGGATTTTATTTACTGTCCTTGGTCTAGTGTCTCAGAGCAACCATTCAGAAGACATGAAGAAGACATTGCACTGGATACAGCAAATTCTGAAGTCTACTGGTCAAGTGATAAACAAAAAGTCCAATAGGAAGTAGGTGGTTTCATTTAGTTTGCCATTACTTTGCTTACTATTACTAGCTAGCTTACATGCATTGCTTTTGTCATGTAAAATTGTTCTAACATTTATTACCATCAGAGCGGGACCAGAACCCAGGGAGATGAACCCAAGACATTATGGTGGTATTGTCCATTCCAGTCTAGTCCAGTCTAGTTATGCTTCCACTGTAAGGAGTGTCTGTGTAATCTCAAAGTGCAAGAAAAATATAAAATCTGCCAACTGGACAAAAAGTTGTAGGAGTGAAGATGTTTCGCTGCTCATCCAAGCCACTTCTTCAGTTCTGGTCAGATTACTGTTGGACACTGCCTTATATCTGTCTGAAGGGAGGAGCTAACTACACTGAAACTACCACACCTATTGTTTACAGTTTCTGTTTGTTGGCTAGGTCTAATGAGCAACACTAAGTGTGAACTGTTCCTGAGTCATACTTTGCATAATCATTCAGGCCCCTAATGGGTGCTCTTACACCTATTAGCATTCTGGCTAGCCCTTTTGTTTTCTTTGTTTAGATATAGGTCTGAGGATGGAGTTATAAACAGGAGATAGATAGTGTCTAAGGCCTCCATTGATTGTCTGACAAAAACTGCTTCTTTAACTTCATTTAGATGGAGATGTACGGCAGACTGAGGTCCCGAGGAGCTCTTGCAGCACTGTAAGGAGTATTATACCTCTCATGACGTAGGCCAAGATAACAAGGACTGAGCAGGCAGTGAGAGGCTGGCACAGCACAGAAATGCAATTTATGTAACTTTCCTGGTAGAGGGTCTGCCACCTGCTTTGGAGATGCAAACAGGCTAATAATAAAGGATTACTCAAACGTGTGAATGAAGCAAAACACAAGTTAAGGTATGTTTTTGAGGAGGTAACAACATTTTAACATGGCTTAAAACTCACAAGAGTCAATTTGGCGTAATACAGGACCTTTAAATAGAATATTGTACAACCAAGAGTGCATGATTGTTTACATTTCAAAAACTCAACAAAACATCAACAAAAAAGCTCTAAAAAGAATCTGTGGCTCTTCCTACTGGTGCCCAGAGTCTGGTCTAAACATGAGGAATCAGCATTTCAGTTTTATGCAGCTAGAAGATGAAGATGTGAGGCAGGCCTCTACTTTGACAATGTTTAAATCAAGGCTCCAAACGGTTCTGTTTAGCTGTGCATATGACTGAAAGGTTTTTTATTCTGCACTTGTCTCTTATAATTATAATTTTATGATGATTATTTATGTTTTGATTTGTTGTATTGTGATTTTAATGTCTTTCTTATTTTGTAAAGCACTTTGAATTACTTTGTGTACGAATTGTGCTATTCAAATAAACTTGCCTTGCCTTCCCCATACAGCACAACAGCACATGGGACTGCAGTGACAGAGAGAATGTTTTTTTTTCTTCAAAGGAACCTCAGCCTGTGGCGCTTTGCACTTGTCTTTTTCTTCCTCCTCTCGTTTAATTAAGAAAGCAATCCCTCGTTCCCCTGAGCATCCCCGCTCTCGCCGCACCCACTCTGCCTTGTGCCCTGTTTAATAAATGATCATGACGATAATAGCGGCTGACAGGGAGCAGTGCGGGCGCGTTGGCATCGTATGTGGCTCTACAGGCATTTGTGTTAGCCTGTCAACGCCGCTGCGACACATCCGGCGGCGCGCTGGCTAGCATAACACTCAATTAAGATGCTACACGTGACACGCCGAGTTAATACCAAAGCGAACCGTGCCAAATGAACCTCAAATGACTGCAGAGTTGATGCTACCGCTCCATTCTTCAAGCGATAAACAGCGGTTAACAAAACACGCGGCCTTGTTTGTTGTCGGCGTCGTCTCGATTAGCATATTCCGTTGTGAAAGAATAAACACAACAGAGATTAGAAGACGCGAGAGTGGTTGTAGTAGAGTGGGTTGTACAGGTAAACTTTGCCAGTAGCCGACAACACATGCTGCAAGATTTACATCACAGGTTTTCACGACATGCAGAACACGTAGCGGAGTCAATGTTGCTTTAAACATTCATTACGAGCATGGATGTACTTTGTGAGCACGGGGAGACAGTGGTGGTGTATCGATGTTTGTGTTAGAAAGGGGGAGGGGGAGGGGGATTCATTATTCACTGAACTTCGAGTGTAACAGGGCTTCATCGAAAATGGTGTTCTGATCATTCTAGCTCATACTTAGCGTAATTTTAAAACATAAGATCAGTGATCTGTTTTCTACTGCAGTGCTGCAACAGGTTTGGGCTGGTTCTGGAAACGGGATTCATTTGTAGCTTTGTGGGCTTCAAGAGTCAAAAAACGAGTATCTGCTGCTAAATGGTGAAACACAACACAATACTGGGCTTATGCTGAAATCAGAGTTGTGTTTCTATTAATTGTATTGCGTTCCAACATTTTGTAAATTGTATTAATAAACTGCCAATACTGCAGTAGTCCTTAAAACAAAAGGGCACTTGTCAGGGCCGTCGCTAGGAGCGGGCTTGAGGGGGCACTAGCCTCCCTAGAAAGGCCAATGCTCCTCCATAGCATCCCCAAAGATTTTTGCCCCATTTTCATAGGACATTCAATCTCGACTAAAAATGTTCAAATAGCAACCACAGACTGTTCAAATGAGACTACAATAAAAACAAGAATTCCATATTAACTTTTATAAATCACTACAGGGCCTAACTACATTTAAACTTGTTTCAAACAGCGAAGCAAACATGGTAGCGGGTGGGGGTTGTGCTTGCACCCATATAAGACTCAAGTTAACATGTTAAGTGAGCACGCCCATTGAAGAACTTAGCACCCCCATAGCTCCTCCAACCAAAAATGTCTAGCGCCGCCCCTGGCAGTCACCCCTACAAGGCCATGTGCTTGGTCATCTGGAAGAAGCTTGGACTAGAGTTGCTGCTCCACCACATCAACAGGAAAAGGAAGTCTGGGATCTCTGTAATAGTCTGTTCCCTCATGGACCTTGCCAGCTTTAAATAACTTTGTATCCCAAGTCATCAAATGTGAATCCCTGAACTACTTAATACAGTTTACATTAGACTCCACTTACCACACACATTTTCACACCTGTAAAAATGGAACTCTTTCTGTATCTTGACAGATCTCACTATGTATTAAGCTAAACTCCATACTTACAATCCTGGATGTAGTATCTTCTCCGCACAGGCCCGCTACAGAGTTACATATCAATACACACCAGGGTTAGCGCCCGAAGTCACCGGCAGCTACACAAAATTAGCATTTAAAAATGTTTTCACTGCCTTGCCTGGGGTGCTGTGCTTGAACACACTGTAAGCATCCTTGGTACAGTGTAGAGCCATGAAGGCGTACAGGCGCTATATGGGCTGCTTTCAAATGATTCATGCTGACATTTGTTGGGGGCGGAGCAACGGTAGCAATGGTTCATGACAGGGGAAGAGGGGATCCAAGATGAAAGGAGAAGCCATCCCTGGTGAAGAAAAAAGTAGTAAATAGAGGAGCTGGGGGTTTATAAAAGGAACATCATCAGGCAGGGGGAGGGGTGGGACGGGTCAGCCAAGACCAAAAATGAGATGAAGCACCGGGGAATATGGAAAGATAAGATGAAAGGAGAGAGCAGCTTAGAAGAGAACAAAAGACACACATAAAAAAGTGAAATGGAAAAAGAACAGAATCCACTAAAGGAGGAAGCTATAGCGAGGAAGACAAGAGCCGACCTGGGAGTTTGGGAACTAAGAACAGGAGCTGGCTCAGAAATGAACAGTGAGGCCACGCAGGACAACGCTGCCAATTCTTCATGCTACAAAAGTACAAACTATCTCGGCCTCCTAGCATGGCCCCCTGTGTCTTTTTGAATTGATTTTGTGATTTGACTGTTCCATACGACAAGAGTTATTGACTATATATGGGACTCTGATCCTTAGGCTGGTCCCTGTTCGCTGATCCAGTGCGCGGGGAGAGAATGGGAGCTGCTCGGGTGTGAGACAGCCTGCCGGAGCAGATAAGACAAATCTGTAATCAGGAACCTGCCCCAAAACACATTGTGCTGGTGGCTTCTTTTTGTTGATACTATTTTCTTCACAACTGATCCTCTTTCTTTTTACGGATGAAGCTACGAAATTTGGATGTGAAAACATATGGGCACTTTTTCAATTTGGGTTTACAGAATGAGTTTTTATAACTTATACAAATGGTTCTGCATAAAATGTCTATGGGCTTTAGAGTGATGAAGAACTGCTGTGTTTCAGACGTTCTATAGGCCAGTAATATTTAATACAGATGGGGGCAGCTGTAATGCATATTGTTAAACTGCAGAATTAAATATAATGAGTGCACTAATCTACTCGATAAAAATGAACAGGTTCAGCAATTATGCATTTACCTTTTGGACATTTCATGGCAAAGTGCAATGTAATCAATAGGAAAAAGTGGCTCTTGCCCCCCAGTCGGGACTGTGACATCATCACATTTGAGAATATGAAAACCACCAATTGGGGATGTTACCATAGCACTTAACAATTTCAAATATGTATTAGTATATGTGTATGTATAAGTACTCAAAGTCAGTCAAAACAGATAGAAGTCATGTGACTGAAACCTATAGAACTTAAGAATGTGTGTGTCTATATTTTTCAATTTGATTGCAATTTTGAACATGACAAAGATCTAGTTTGTGAGGTGTTGGACCTGACCCTACCTTATTTTTCCTCTTTTAACTTCTTTCACTTTGGGTCTTCTGTTATTACCCATATTATTCCCAGTGTATGCTAACTGTATGCTAAGTTTAACTCTTTACTCTAAGATTTATAGCCCTAATTAAAGGTGCATTATGTAACTTTTCTGATAGAGGCACCATCAGCTTGTTTCCATGGAGATGTTGTGGCTTTATCTAGAACATTCTCCAGTACGGCATTAAACTTATGTATCTCCATGGAGACAAGCGGGTGCTGCCTCTATCAGAAAAATGACAAGACGTCTCCATGGAGATGTTGTGGCTTTATCTAGAATGCTCTACAGTACAGCATTAAACTTATGTGTCTCCATGGAGACAAGCAGGCGACTCCACCAGACCAAGTTACAAGTCAGATCTGTGGAGAGATCAGAAAAGGTTACATAGAGCATCTTTACCATAGGTGTCTCATAACTATAACTGTTTGTTGCTATTTCCTGAATAGAAAATCTTACTTTTAACGATTTTGAGCAGAAATGTTGCTAACACATCTTCAGAGGTGTAATTACCGTGGTGTTGGGCGGACTTGGACAGAGGTAGACTGCGTGGCCCACTTCTTCTTAGCTGAGACATGTTTAATTCATCCTCGCCTCCACTCTTCCTGCCTGTGTTGCCTCTTCCTCTTCTGCTTATCAGCTCTTCATGTGTTTGTGGGCGCTCGCAGGCTTGAAGCTTCACTTACCCACTTGTTTGTGCAATATTTTCCCTTATTTTGATTCCCCTTGTCCTTAACGCACACCGCTACCAATTACTATAATATCTGCAGTCATGTCAGCGCAGCATGTATCTAATGGCAGTGTATGAGATAAGATGTGCATATGTGAAATGGACGATGATAGAATCCAGCTATAGAATGCATTCAACTTTGCTTCTTTAGATCAAATAAAACCAAGTATTAAAGGACACATATGCATTCTTGTGACTTTCATTATCTTATGAACATGCTTTTGGTTATTTATTATTATTTTATTTCACATTTTCCGAACTTAAAATAATGTCTACATTTGGAAAACGTACTTTATGAACTACACCTCTATTTCCAATGAGGTATTTAGGTGTTGGAGCTCCATCTGCTGGCAGCACACAATGAGAAAGTAAACAAATGAAGCCCTTAGGCTGCGTAAATGCTATGCTAATAGAACATAGTTTGACCACAGAACAAGTCCAGTGAAGGTTTATGAACTTAAAAATGCACAGGAGAAGTCCCGAGTTTTATCTGTGATGCAACAATCTGGGCAAAATGCAAACGACGCATTTGGGATTAATGGATTACAGAAACAAGATACGCAATACAACTCCAGGTATGTTTTTGACGAAGGGACAACTATATAGACAACTATATAGAATAGAATGAAAACCTCCAAAAAAGTCAATTTTGCATTATATGAGTCCTTTAAAATGTTTTTTTTAATATATTTCATTTATCTTTATGTCTGCAAACAAACAAAACAAATAAGTACACAAGTCCATTTAAAATATTAAAAAGAGGAGCAGGTGTAATTATAAATGTTTATCACCAGATAAAGTGCATTTGTGGCACCAGTGTATTCAACTTGTCCTTGAAGTATATTCAAAAAAAGCTTTTTCCCCATCTCAGTTCTGGTGCAGTCAGTCCTTAAACTTATACAATCATGTGATTGGGCCTGTAACACATTTTGAATTTTGATATATTGCTGAATAAAATATAGACGATAATATTGAAACTAATTGATTATCCCCCCAGTAAACAATTCTAAATGCACAACACTGCAAAAAAAAACATGAGGTCCAATAGATAAACAGCAGAATAACACTTTAGTATTAGTTTGTGTCTATAATGAGTGAAAGAAGTTATTTATTCATATCAAAGATCAACAAACAACTGAGATATTCAAGCAGTCTGTCAAGTAGTCCCTCATAAATACATTTTATATGGTGTTGTTCTCTTCTGACACAGCGATGGCCAATCTACTTTTTCATAGAGTGAACAGTGGTGGGTTTTAAATTCATCACCTGTTATGAAACGAAGAGCTGAGTGAAAGAGTGAATCTAAAGGTTTCAAAGTAGAGGCTGAACTCTGCATGTGTATTATATCTCCAGTGCACGGGGCCGGCTCTAACCTTTAGGGGGCAGAATTTGCTGTTGAGGCCCTTGCAACATATTCATATTTGACTTAACTTAAGACATCATCTCAACCAGTTGTAAAAAGACAGACATTTCTAGAGGCTCACAACAGGCTCCCGACAGCAATAGCCACAGTTATAACAGATTTCTGATGCAGTTTAATGTGTTTCAGTTGCCTAAAGTGGGTTTACATTTATCAATTCTTTATGTCATAAAATGCGGAACTGGATAGAACTGGATTACCCTTTGGAGAAATCTCCTGGTAAGCCGACGAAAGTAAAGTAATGTTAGACCAAAACATGACAAGAATTCTGTCTGTCATATAATGCTCAATTTGGGGCAATTAATATGGTGGTGTGGGAATGAGTCAGGGGAGATGATTCACACGTCCGCTCGTACCAGGGCGCTCACAGCTGTGCTAGTCGATGGAGAGCAGTTCTTTTTGTTTAAGTAACTCTTGCTTCATTGCTTTTCAAAAACAAGTGAAATGAAAGATTTTCTCATTTGACTGAAGAGCTAGAAGGGCTTGTTTTCTCGGATTGAAGACCACTCATGGTTACGGAGACTTGGCGACTAATGAGTGAAGGCTAGAATAGAATGGAATAAAAGGAAAAAGGCTGGGGTGTACTGTTTGAAACCAGACACTGAGGGTATTAGTTATTACCCCTCCTTTTAGGGATGTCAAAAGTATCGAAAGTCAGATACTAATTGATACTAAAACTAGTACTGAAACTAGATACTAATTTGAGCAGCTAAAAAAGTCACATCAACAGGACCAAAATGAACCTTTCCTGATTAGCTTTGCGCTGTATCAAAACAAGTATAAGATCACACAGACTCGCAAACGCCACAGACTGTATAAAAATGTGGATTAAGTGAGTGTGATGTCACCCATAGCGTTCGGCTCCAGTCAAATGAAGCTCATCGAGGCTGGAGCAGTTATAGGGTCGAGTTCCATATTTGGAATTTCGACCGCAATTATCATAGCAACCAGAGCCACAACCTGATTAGTGTTTATATCTTGATTTACAGACAAAAATATCGGAATAAAAACCCCAGGATCATGTAGTGCTGATTAATACGAACATTTTAAGAACAAAATGACAAGCCTGACAGCAGCAGTTACAAAGAGGGGGGCGAAAGTTTTTCAATAGAAAGTAAATTGGAGCCAGTAGAACCTGAAGAGGGCCCATGATCACTTGCTAGCAGGTTAGCTATGCCCATTTATATACAGTGGACAACTGGACAACTGAAGGATTACACAGATATAAGACCAGATCGTAATATAAAAGAAAGTACTATGATTTAATTTTGAAAGTCACATTCTATTGTCGAAAGAGAGTGTGTTTTTTTATTGTCATCGGGGCATCAGAATCGGTATTGAGTATTGGGTCTATTCCTTAGTATCAACATTTTTAACACTACTTGTTACTCAGATGTTTTTTCAAGTTACGTGTTGGGTATTGCACATGTATTGATTTGATTGCGGTACAAACTATGGTACTATTTTAACTGCACGGGAACTGCAATTAAAATAGCAGATTCCTGGAGGGGTGCAGGACTTTCTTTCGCATGTTTCTCCTCGTGTCTGGGTGGGCTTCCTCTGAGCAGTTCGGTTTCCCCCATCAACCGCAAGCCTGCACAATAGGTAAAATCCTCCAGCTAAGGTAGTCCTGGATACTAAGATTGTAATTACAGTAATTACAAGGCATATTCTAATGGGAACAGGTAAGACTAATCCCAACCCAATATGAAGCCTGCAAATGATCAGAAAACATGAGCAAAGTATTAAGTAAAAGCAATGAAACAGAGCTGCAAAGTTTTAAAACACATTTTGTCAGAGGAATGGTTTTCTCGCTGTTCTTCGTTATATGAAAGAGCTGTGAACACGTTGACATATCAGGTTTTGCAAATGTTCGTGAGAGCTAGAAACAAGTTGGGGCTATATTTAACGGTTCAAACTCAACCTCCAAAGCCTGCTGTGGTTTGAAAATGGGATATGTCAGGTACGGAAGCTTTAAGTTGAAAGTCTCAGCGAAACACAAATTTGCAAAGACAAAATCTCTTTCACACTGCAATGCCGAAGATAACTGTATGCGACTTTGGGATCAAAATCCAAGGAATCATCGAGTATCCCAAACAAGATTCGTTGTCTCAGATTCCAAAGATTGCGCTAGACCTTGTTATGATTCCTACATTCATCGGAAACCCCACCACTCTCTCCATGCAGTCCCCGTCCTCCGTCTTGATCCCGGTACAATGTGTCCCTGTGCACTTCCTTCGTTCCACAGGAAGACGCAGGCTTTTCAGAGAGGGCCAAGGCGCGCAGCTGAGCGGAAGCCCCACCCGCGACCCCCCCCTCCCCCCCCCCAAC
>KN469995.1:13975-29443 GCA_000787095.1 Periophthalmodon schlosseri
CAACATTTCTCTGCACTCTCAGACCCATTTCTTTTATCTTCAGACTCTTTCATCCTCCCTGCGTCTTATGCCCTTCCTCTCACACACTTTCTTTTTAGATCATTTTTGGAGCTCTAAAGGTCTAGTTAGGTTTTGAGGAATTATGTTATGTTTATTACGCGTTGGATTAAATGGCTTGTTATGACAACACGTAGCCGAAGTGAATAACAGCAGTTAGGAGGTTATTAGGGCATTTGCAGATCAAGGGAAGAAGCTTTGTACAGTAGCTCAGTTGACAGAGCGTTTGTCCAACAATCCAAAGGTTGGCGGTTTGAATCCCACTCTCAACATAAAACATCACTGGTAGAGCGGTCAGATCCATTGACCCACAGGTTGGCGGTGAGATTCCGGCTCTCACAGATGTTGCTATCGTTGTGTCGTTGTGTATGAACACGTGTGTGAGTGGTTCCTTGATGTAAAGCTCTTTGAATGCCTTGAAAGTGGAAGAGCGCTATGTAACACCTGCGTCAGAGGTTTAATATAGGCACGTGTGAAACAACGACTTCATGTGTTCAGTTAAAATAAATGTGTAAATGACTCAAATTGTTGACATTGTGAGGTTTGTCTTGTGTATTTGTATATTTCAGTACCATTTTAGGGAAACTTGTCATTACTATTTGGCAACTCCCAGGCTGGATCTTAGTCAATGTGTACAATCTATGAGAGCTGGCTGTGAGGGCTGAGCTGTTTTCTGTAGGCCAAAGGCAAAGGCTGTGTCTATAGAGTTTCATTTTAGACAGTATACAGCAAACTTTAACATTGTGTTACTTAAGTAAAAGTTCTGATACAGAGGCAAAAAGTTACTCAAGTAAAAGTAAAAGTATCACATGAAAAAATTGACTTAAGTAAAAGTATTAAAGTACCTGTAAAAAAGTATTAATTAAGTAGTAAGTGTTGTTCATTTGTTCAAGTGTAAATCTTCTTCAAGTGTAAATCTGTGATATAGATTAAAAATGATACATATTTTGGTCAAAGTAACAATACAAATCAGTTTCTTCATTATTCTTTTGTGTCGTTATTTTTGTTTACTCAAAGCCAAAGGTTGAACTCGAAAACTTTAGTCAGCATGTTACCACAAACATGGTAAAAATAACCCTTCAAATCATATGAAAAGTACTTTTCACTTTTCAGTCCAGTTCAAAAATGTAACTTTACAGGGCTTAATGTGAGTCGGAACAGGATCCGGCAACTGTCAGAGTGCGGTCCACCTCCTGTTTACTTTGATCTGTCTCTTTTTCTGTTTCTTTGAGTTTCAGACAGATTCATTTGTTCACAATATTAAATGCAGACGCAGATGTGAGGAAATCCGATATGGCAGCATTAGGACTAAATACAGGTAAAGTCACACACTTTAGGCTGATGATGTGAACAGCCTTGTGTGAATTAGCAGCTTTTGTACAACTTTTTGTTCCAATTACTGTAGATCAGTGTCAGATTGAGCCGATACAAGGAGCCGACGTGGGGAGGGCTGCGCTCTGATGCGGGGTCGGGGAGCGAGCACGTGGGAGGGCATCCATCAGACTGAGTGTAGAAGCGTTGTAAACATCCTTGTGTGAATGAGCAGCTTTTGCACCGATCCAAAGCTGTTCCAAACTGTAGCAGAGTCAAACTGAGCAGATTCACGGTGCAGGCGAGGGAAAGGGAGGACTGTGCGGGCGACGTGGTTATAATGGCAGGTGCTGTTGTGACTTGAGTCAGAATGAATGAAACTCTGACAAACAAAATGACTTTTTTTATGGATTAGAATTGAGCAAGCTGGTCAGTCACATTGTATTTTGGCATTTCTGAGCACTTATACTCACCTACTGTGTGTGTTCCGTTAAAGTTTTGACCTTGTTTGGACACCGGTCCCAAAACCACTTTTTGTTCCGGCAGCAATTTACAAATGAAGCAATGGTGGTCTCTGTGTGCACTTTAAAGCTGCTCGTGTAACTTTTCTGATGGGTGGTTCTCCTTAAAGATGTTGTGACTGAAATGTTCCACAGTATGGCATTAAACATCTATTTCAATGGGAGAATCAGGGATCACCACCAGGGCAAGTTACAAGTCGGATTTGGAGAAAGGTGATCCAGCTCATAGTAAGAATGCGTTTTTGTTTTTGTTTTTTTCTTGAGATATAAAAAAAAAATATTAAATTGAACACATGCAAGATCGACTAGTTTCCAGGCAATGAAATAACAGCAAGCAGATGGGTGACCCCTTACCAGAAAAGTTTCACAGTGCACCTTTAACTGCTCCCTTTTGTGTACATTTCATCTCACTATGTCTGACATCTGAATCAAAGTTTGCCCGTTTGGCCCTGGTTCCCTTTGCTCTGTACAACAGCAGGTGTTGTTCATGAGCAGTGCTCCACCCTGACAGACAGCACACAGCATTCACCCTGAAAGATGAACACAGTGTACAGCAGCCCACAGAGCCGGAGTCAGGACCTCCGCCTGGCTCTGAACCTGCCTCTGAACCTGCCTCTTTGATAATTGTTTTTCTACCAAACAACAGCAAAAGTTTGATTTTTCTCTTCTTCCCCTCGCCAGTAAACAGAAGCTCTACCTGTCTGCTCCACAACACTGAAACGAAAGCTTGTCTGTAGAGCTTAGGATCACTTTTGGGTTGGTGACTTTTGATTTTTTTTGAATCTCTGACAGTTCTTGGGTCAAAATGAGACCGCTGTGTGTTGTCAGCATCTAATTATGAAGCATTTTTATCATCCGCAAGCCAGTTGTTACAAACTTGTTAGCATTACCGTGACAACAAAACTCCACTCTGGGCTCCAATGTTAGAATAGTGCTTATAATCTCATATAATCAGGATGATAGGAATGTTTAGAAAGTGAGGAATAAGTTTGGATCACTGCAAACTATTTAAAATGAACAAGTTAAGTTCATGATTCCATGGAAATAGAAAGTTAAAACCATAATACGGAAAATTCTCCATGAAGATAGATAAGTTTTATGCCATACTGCGGCTGATTATAGCCAACGAAACATTTCCATAGAAACAAGCAGGAGGAGGCTTCGTCCACTCACAGTAAGGATGCATGTTTTTGCATGTTTTCTCTTAGTCTTCACTGAAAAAACATGCTTTTATTTTATTTTATTATTTTATTTCAAAAGAGTTCTATGCTATGGCTTTAAGAAAAGTAAAAATCAGTTACAGCAGCTTTAAACTGCAGCAGAGTCTTTGTGCCAGTCTGAAATCTGGATAAAAAAAGGCAGCTGTATTAGGCATGGCAACAAAAAGTAAAGAACATATTCATCTTACATATATATATAGTAAGATGGAGAGGCTAGAGCTACAAGGACAATATTTCAAGACAAACCAATCTGAAGTATACTCGTTGACCTTGAGAAATCAACAACCTGACCTGAAGTGGTACTTTTCACTCACGGTAAACTACCTTCTTTTCTGTAAGGAAGGCCAACTTTCAAGTACTGATGCAAATAAAATACAATTGTAAGTGACGGATTGCTTGAGGA
Source organism: Periophthalmodon schlosseri (assembly GCA_000787095.1). NCBI lineage: Eukaryota > Metazoa > Chordata > Actinopteri > Gobiiformes > Gobiidae > Periophthalmodon > Periophthalmodon schlosseri. Next base: position 17,488 of record KN469995.1, read on the forward strand.
GAAGGGTTTTACAAAGCAAACCTTGACCTTGATAGAGCACAGTGATGTCATATCATCTTCTGGGTTAGGGTTAGCCTCAGAGCATTAGCATCAAAAAAGAGGATTAACAACCACAATGCAATGATTTCTAATGGGTCCAATGCTACTCGTGCAACTACTTGGTTGAGATTCATCTTGACGAAATAACATACAGCTTATTCTGCCCCACCCACTTTTACATCCAACTGCTACTGACGCGCACTTCCTGTTAAGCAGAAATCCCATTTGTTTCAGTGGATAACTAGAGAAACTAAAGTTAAAATATTATATAAGTAAGTAAGCAAAAAGTTCAATTTTCCTGTACGCCAACACATCAACAATATGCCCTTCTCTGGGTAGCTTGAAAACAGCTTTGCACAGAACTTACTTGTGCAATTTCTGGCATCGCCCGTGGCAACGCCCTGAAAAAGTTGTATAAGACATCTTCACTTCAGCACAATTACTTTTTGACTTTTGTGAAACTAATATTTAGGTATGCCTTTTGGTGCTGTCATTATATTAACAGAACTATACAACGTGTTAACTAGCCCCATGCGATTTGGTGACATATGCCTCTGAGTTTGGCAGTATACAACAGCTCCAAACAAGCAGAGAACAAGTGAAAGTTGTGGGAGCAGACAGATGGTACACAGGGGAGCATATGGACATAAAATAGTCTTACTGCAGGGCCGAGCTGAGAGAGGCTGGCTCAGAGCAAGTGTAACAGAAAGAGTGGAAATGATAGTGATCGAAATAAAGTGTGTATAAAGATGGAGGAGTGGAGGGGAGATGGTGATGTAAGGGGTTTGTAAGAGAAAAGAACACAAAAATATACTAGGAACCGAGTATAAGCCATTTTATTAGGTACACTTGGGCCACTGTGCCGGGGCACTCAGGGAGTTCAGGCCTCAAAACAGACAGATTTAACACTTTGACTATAAAACAAAAATGTCTTGGGTTTATCGAGAAGAGCCCAAATATAAGTGACTTAAAAACTTTGAATGTTAAAAAAAAATAACTACGAAAATGTATTTAAAAAGTGAAGGAAAGGTTTTAAGGTGCACTATGTAACTTTTCTGGTGGAGGGTATGTTGCCTGCTTGTCTCCGTGGAGATGTTATCGTTTTGACTCCGTGGAGATAAGCAGATCACCTCATCAAGATACAGGTCAGATCTTTGGAGAGGCGAACCCACTTACAGTAAGAATACAGGTTTTTTTCAAGGTATTTTTCAGGAATAAAACCATCTGAAGTTGAATAATAGTACTTTTTACGCACATCCGTTCCTAATGGGGTTGTGTGTTATAAAAATTACACAAATCTCACACTATATTATAACGGCTTTCACCCTATGATACAATATATGTTGCTCTATATGAGGGCCTCTCAAAATGCACATTTTAAATCGCAATATTCATCTAAAACGACTTAATAAAAGAAACAAGTCCGCTCACTTCCACTTTAGAAATTTGCGCTGTCCAATGGGAGCTGACGCCGCAGTAAACATCATCACAATAAAGAGTCGGCACCTCCGATGGATAGCTACAACTCACGCCAGCGAGAAGCAGATTTTTTTTCATTTGAACCAAAATGACTACACAACGCTGCCGAATCCTACGCGTATCGCCGATTACAAAAAATAAAACTGGAGCATGAAGCAAGTACGTCACAGTGGGCGTGTACCGCTGGTGCACAAATCACTCAAGAAACAACTTCGAGAGGGTAAATGAGAAAGGGAAAAAGCTACAGCATGATTAAAGATTTGAAAAGTCCATTTTGCATAATAGATCTGCTTTAACAACATTTCTACGCATAAGGGATCTGTTTAGCTCCACTGAAACGACCGGGGCCAGCGTATTTCCTTCTGCTTCGTTTAACTATTATGCATTTTGAGTAAATAAAAAACATAATAAAATAAAATCCTGGAATTCCATTTCTCACACGTGTCGTTACTCCTAGTTGTATAAGACTCGAATGCAATAACTATGCAGAGGACAGACTGAGAGGAGATGGTGGGGGTGGACACTGTTTACGATATAACATGTGAATGGCGGCTTGGAGAGGTTTGAAGTGGCCGGACGTGTGTTTGAGTATTCAGCGGCTCTGGGACAGCCTAAGCTCGCAAGTACACTGTCTATATGCACACTCAGTCCTCAATGTTTCATGCCTCCATTTGCACCATTACATCTTTCAATTAAAACAGTGATGGCTGGCTCCGCTTCGCCCCCATGCATATGGAAGTGAAGGGAAAGGGACTTCACCAACGAGTCGGCTCTCTGGAACGGTTCCTTAGCGTGAACGGGTGGATCCGGATCTCATTTTTAAAAGAGAATCCGAATCTTTTTGTCATTTGTATGCATTTTTATACTGGTTAACGCTATAAGCACTTTTCTCAAATTTCAGAGACCAGAGCGGAGTTTTGCCATCACAGTAATGCTAATAACAACTACCATGCTAATTGTGCTCTTCCTGATTCTCTGACCAGAAAATAAATGCTTTATAATTAGATGCAGACAGGACAATGGAAAAAAAAACATATTTGGCATCATATTAGTAGTTAAAGGTCCTATATTTATACTTAAAGCCATGTTAGAATGTTGTTCATCAAAAATGGAGTTGTGTTTTGTTTCATTCACACATGTTTGAGTAACCCTTTGTAATTAGTCTGCATCTTTTAAGCTCAAAATGCTCTGTTCCACCTTGTGATGTCATGAAGTGGTAGTTTTCAAGTTATCAGATACCTTTTGTTAAGTAGAGATTGGAAATTCCCAGAGTGAAATTATCGAAATGAAGGTGTATAAAGTTTAAAAACACAGTGGAGCACTTCCTGTATTACCACATGACATCACAAGGTATTTTCAGTCTGAAAGGAGAACTCAGCCTAAATATGCAGGGTTTGTGTGTTAAACATGTGTGAATGAAACAAAACCAAACTTCAGGTGTGTTTTGGATGAAGAAACGACATTATAACATAGATCAGAAATAGAGAATATGGCTCTTTAAAAGTCAACCAAAACATCAAGAATATCAAATCCTTGGGTCAGCTGACATGCAGACTCTCAGAGCCTCAGGTCCTCAGCCAATACCCAACAGTGTACCTGATTTTTACTGTCTTAAAAATATAGAAAACAGAACTAGTCCATTTTAAACAGTTTGCAGTGGCCCAAAAGTATTCCTCACCTAACTTATGTATCCAAGCATCCTAATTATTCACCATGATGAGTTTATAAGCACTTTATATCAGAGAGAATATCAGAATTTTGCCGTCACGGTAAAGCTAATAACAACTAGCATGGTAATTGTGCACTTTCTGATTCTCCAACCCCAAAAAATTCTTTCTGATTAGATGTAGACAGGACAGTGGACTTATTTTGACCTCAAGAGCTGCTTCTAAAATATATCTGTACTGGGGCAAATGTATCTGTACTGGGGCAAGACAGATTTTGCTATTATAAATTGTGCACCTATATAAAAGACTGAAGATAGTGTAAACACAGTGTCACCCATGCATTACTCAGCAGTGATGCACTGGCCCTGATTTAGTCCTGAAGTAAAGAGCCCATTTGTGTGAGTGTTTCGGAGCTGAGCATGTGATCATTAGGTGTTGTCATGCGGGACGTGCCCTTCTGCACGCCCTCCCTGCTATAAATAAATGATGGCCCCTCGGCTGGTGGGACCTCTGCTCTTTCCTCAAAGGTTACACTGTAAAAAACACTATCGATACACGCTGCTTTATAGATATCAGGTCATTGTCGAACTATTCCGTGCCTGAATGAGCGTACACTGTGTGGTCGTGGGATAGCTGTGTGGAAATGTGTTGGCACATAATTGCTCAAGTCACCAAGCCCGACGTGTCCTCCGCAAGCACCTATTAAAAGTTGTCCGCTTGTTATCCACATAGCCAATTACAGGCTGTCATGTAATGGTGTGTAAACAGTATGACTGATACAAGGATTGGTGGGGCACCCAAAGGTGACACGGGTGGTCTAGGGTCCCCCGCATTATGCCGTCGCATGAGTTACTAAACCACTAACTCCCACCCTGCATAAATATACAGTGGGTCAGAATCACATTAGCGTTCACATTGCCAAGCTCCCTATACACACACGACTGCACGCACACACATACACACACGACTGCACGCACACACATACACACACACACACGCCACGCAGATACACACACAAGCACACGTCTCGCAGACACACACGCACACGCACACCACGCAAACACACAGTAATGGCAATAAAACAAATGGGTGATGTTGTGGGTGAATGTAATTTTCATCTGCACAAGCATTTTTTCTAATAACACATTTTGATTTTCAGTATTCAGTATTTCTTATCCACACTAACAACATGCAGTGAGTCATGTGGGTGAAATGTTACTGTTCCTGTATGGCTGAAGATTTGGCTTTTCAGATTTCAGACCTCTGCCAAGGCACTTCTACCAAAAACAAATCATTAATCCCTGTCCGGATCCATAGCCATAGTGTTCTGCTCCAGTCAAATGAAGCTCATCGAGGCTAGAAGTTACAGGGGCGAATTTGGAGTCGAGTCCCATATTTGGAATTCCGATCGCGAGTATCATAGCAACCAAAGAGCCAGTCCGGAGCGCAAGTGCTGAAGGCAATGCCCGCACCCTGCTAGTGGTGTGGGCGGGAAAGGACAGCAGGGAGTGGGCGCTTAGCAATGCCGTCAATCAAACCTGTTGTTAACGCTAGCGGAAGCAAACACGGGGAAAGAAGGTGCCTGATTTGTCTGTCATTAATGTTCATTCAATTAAATTTAAGGGCACAATAGCGAAATAAAAATACTAAGATCATGTAGAGCGGGTTAATACAAACATTTTAAAACCAATATGACGAGTCTGACAGCAGCAGTTACAGAGAGAGGGGTGACAGTTTTTTGATAGAAAGTGAATTGGAGCCAGAGTCGATGGAGCCGGAAGCGCGCCCATGCTCACTTCCTATTTGGAACGTGGCAGCTAGCAGGTTAGCTATGTCCATTTATATATACAGTCTGTGTTTGTAATACAGTAAGTTTGGGAGTCTAGTAAATAACAGAAATGATCTGGTTCAACATTTGTGCATTTACCATTTGGATATTTGATGCTAAAGTACAATGTAATCAGGAAAACTGGCTCTTGTCCCCATCGGGAATTATCATCACATTTTTATCTGAAAACTACCAGTTACCCAAAATAGCTTTTCTACATTGTATATATAAAAACGCAAAGATGACTTGTCAGCAGAAATACCAGCAAACCTACTTTTTACCTTTGAGTCCTATCATACAGTTACAGGAATCATACTTAGACACTTGTTCGAGCAAATTAGTGTTTATTATTTACAGATTGTGAGCAAATTATCCTCATTTATATCATAACCCTGTAGTGCATTCATCACATATGTTCACCATTCTTTTCCCTCTTTTTGGTCTGTAAGGCTGCACGCTCCTGGTGTCAGCAGGTGGCTGGGCATGTCATTCATAATAAATGTGCTAAGGTTTACTTCCCTTTAACCTGCGTGACACACACTCTATTTATATCCCAATGCCACGGCACCAGGAGTTATGCACACACAAACACAAACCACTGTATAAAACACCCATATGTCAGCTGCAGTGTGAGAGGTGAAGGCTGGAGTCAATTGACACTTATTGCTGTTTGGGCAGAGCTCAGCAGGTCTTATTCCACACATACATGTAACACAGTGGGAAAATAACAAAAAGCATTATAATGTCATAGAGGCAACATTAGCTAGTCGGTTATAAGGTACTATTTGGCATATTAGCCTCAGCAGTATCGGTAAGTAATGTACAGTATGTACTGGGATAGAATGTATTGTAATGGGTACCTTAGTTGGCATGACGATTATATACAAAGCGCTGGAGCTGCATCTGTTGGTGCATTGAAAAGTAAGTAGTTTGTATGTCAAAGTCCGGCTTCTTTCAGTTGAGGCTTCTTGCTAAACTAAAGCTCTACCTTCCACAGGCAGATTTTGAAAAGCAATCCACACATTTGTAACATCATGTCTGGATTATTGTAATTGTTTAATTGTTTGTATGTGGGGCTGGACCAGGGCTCCCTGCAGCACTTCCAGAATTCCAGACGTGCGCACGTCACCCCTGTGCTGTGACACCTGCACTGGCTCCTGTTTCGTAACAGGTGCAATTCAAAATGTTACTTATTGTGTTTAAATGTGTGTACTCTATGGGTCTCCTTTATATGAGGGAGTTACTGCAGCCCTATACTCCACCGAGAGCCCTGAGGTCAGTTGACCCGCTCCTGCTGCTGTGCCCAAAGCCAGGCTCAAGACCAGAGGTGACAGATGCTTTTCTGAGGCAGTGCCCAGACCATGGAACAGCAGTTTAAGCAGTTAAAGCTGTTTAAGACTAGACTGAAAACCCACCTCTTCTCCCTGGCATTTAATACTAACTAGACAAGATATCTTTGTGTTATTGTTCTGAGCCTATGTACCGTGTTACCTGTATATTTGTTTTTTGTTGCCATTTTATGTGAAGCACTTTGGTCAAGTGAAGTTGTTTTTAAATGTACTATAGAAATAAAACTGAATTGAATTGAATCATCTCGCTGTTTTTTCCTGTCTTTTTGATGACTTTTCCCCATTCAAAAGATATATTTTGTTTTAAATTGTTAATCACTATAGCATAATTTTTTCATCATTCTGAAGTCCATGGATAGTGTGCAGTGAGGGCTATTACAACATGCTAATGTTTATCAGTGGAGAACAACCATTTTCATCAACTGGAGATGGACTAAATACACTGAGATTACTTGCTCAAACAAAACACAACTTAACTGTTGTTAACATTTATGTATAATGTGTTTTGTTTGTAATTACACATATAAGTTCTGCAATAGATACGTGTAGGTCAGATGGAGATGTAGTCCTCATAAGAAATTCCATGTTTTGGTATCTTTAATAAAGTTTGAAATTAAATAAATCATGTTTTATGAATGATCAATTTGGTCTTCCACAAAAAAACAAACAAACAAAAAAAAAACCTAGTCCATTTATTTATGCCCATGTGTTGGTATAATAATAACAACCTTAAAGGAGGTATTATGCCAAGTCAACTTTTTGGAGCTTTCTACCATGTTATAATGTTGTTCCCTCATCAAAACATGCCTGAAGTTGTTTTCTGAATCATCCATGCATGTTTGAGTAATCTAGCGATCTCTCCCAGCACCAACAAAAGGTATGGTGAATTAAATATATTATGTGTTAGCAATTAATACCCCATAGAAGTGTAACACCCCCTTTAATGAGCCTTAATGAAGCATGAACAGATATTTGATAACGCCAGAGCAAAATGAGTCTAAAATCCCATCATCCACAGTGGGATTGGAGCTACGGCAACAAAACTACAGCATGGCCCAGGACCCCCAAATCCCACAGGGAGTTTCATACAGTCTCCTCAACTCTTTTTAAACTTTAATCAAAGGAACAGAAACAATGTGCTTAAACGCACTGCGACACAAACGCCAGCGCTCCCGTTGTGAAAGGCACTTTGTCCGGTAAATGCTCTTTGATGCAGTGGCTTTCAAAACAAAACACAATTAGACATAACAAATGCTTCTGATCATACATTATGAATAAGCTGCTTTTCTACAGCTAAAGACACCGTGGCCCGGCCTATACATCTGTAACAAGCTGCTCTCACGCCTGCAAGCGGAGGCACTGGTGTGAACACAGTTTTGGATGAAAGGGGTAAGAGCCCAACTATCCTATGCTTTTATCCTGGTTTGAGTACATTTTGAACAAGACTGATCATGAAACAAGCCTACAAGTTTTGTTGCACTTAAAATAAAAAAAAATACCTCTTTGAAATGGGTCAAGAAATGTGACTTGAAATAAGACATATAAAACATTTGTTCAATTTGCAAATCTTATTTCAAAATCACTCAAATTAATCTCTCAAATCTGTTACTTGGACAAAAAGTTGTAGGAGTGAAGACATTTTGCTGATCATCCAAGCTGCTTTTTTAGTTCTGGTCAGATGTCTTCCTCCTACAACTTTTTGTCCAACTGACAGATTTGAATTTTTGTTTTACTCTGGATCATACCTGGACGACTGAGGGATTACACAGACCTCGCAAATCAAATTTTATTTTTAGCAATATGAACTTATATATTGTGTTTTTCCTGCTGTGCAAACCGTTGGCTTGATTTAGCATGGATAAACAGTCAAAGCTGCAGGTAACAATGTTTTATGTGAAGTTATTATAATATTAAAACTATCACCATAACAATGTTCCATGTGTTTTAGTAACAGTACTGCAAAACACACCTATGTCTTGCTATTGTAGTTCCTGCTGCTTATCCTGTATTTTTAATTTATTTTTTTCGCCAATGATGAAACCAAACAGCACTTCATGGTAATAACAATTATTTTCCATTATGTAGCACTGAATGAATCAGATAAGTATTAAGAACAGCAGTCAGTCAGGTGAGGCCATATCGTGAGAGACTATCCAGCTACAGCCCTGTCTAAACATAGAAACTGTCATATGTTTTACACACGCTCACACTAATGCACTAACCATGTTCTGGCTATGGGATGGTCATCTCTGCATTTTTAATCCAGGGGAAACAGTGAAAGCTAAAAGTCCATCTTTAGCACCAAACCCTGAAGCACATTTAGATGTTAGGGCTTAAATGGACTGCTTAGAGAAAAACAGCTTGAATTGTTGAGTAGTTACCACAGACTGTACAGAGAAGTGGACTAAGCGTGACGTCAGCTAGCTCATCGAAGCTAGCGGTTATGGGGCGATTTTGGAGCCAAGTTCCTGATCGTGAGTATCATAGTAACCAGTGAGCCAATCCGGAGCGAGGCTGTTGAAGGTAACGCCCCTTCCCGCCCACACTGCTGTAGGGGCAACCTCGGGGAAAGAAGGCACCTGATTTGTCTATTATTAATGTTCATATCTTGATTTACAGACACAATAGCAAAATAAAAATATGAGGATCGTGTAGAGCGGGCGACTACGAAAATTTTAAGACCAAAATGACAAGTCTGACAGCAGAAGTTAGAGAGAGAGGGAATAGTTTTTCAATAGAAAGTGAATTGGAGCCAGAGTTGATGGAGCCTGAACCACGCCCATGCTCACTTCCTATTATGAACACGGCAGCTTTAGCTATGTCCACTTATATATACAGTCTATGGTAGTTACTGAAATATTACTATTCTCTTAAGATGTGACTCTAAGTAGGTTGGGAGGGAGCACTATTAGATAGATGGTTGTATAGGATTGATTTAAAGACATTATAAAGACAATACACAAACAACTCCTTTTCCCAGTGGCACTTGCAAATTAACCCTTTAATATAAAAAATGTATCCCTCCGTGACCTATGGGAGCACTGGCAATCCTATTTGTTTTTCTAGTGGTTTTCTAGTGATGTCGTGATTGTAACATGTTGTTTTTGTCCTATTCATAAAAAACCCAAAACATCTCAATCTAAAAAGTGCAACACATAGAAACATCAATTTTTTTTTTTTTCTGGTTTGGAAAAAATCTGAAACCATTTTGTGGGTAGAGTACTTTGTTTATTAGCATTTGGAAAATATGCAGAGATATGTTTTTTGGTTGTTTTTTGTGATTTTTTTTGGAGCGTTTTAATTAAACATTGACTTTTTTAACATATTAGTGGAATTTGGTGTGTGAGGGTTTTGTAAGTGGATAACAACTTAGTACCCACTACAGATTGCAAATACATGAAATAATGCTTGGGCGGACTTGGTTTTGTTGACATTGTCGCAAATAAATCAATTAAAACTAAAAAGAGAAAAAAAAAAAAAAAAAACATTTGCAAGTGACCTAACTTAAGTCACTATCAGTGTGCGTACAACTGCTATGTATGTATGTTATTCTTGGCATGTACTCCTCTTGATCCCACCTAATTGTGGCATGCATAAATTATGATCTGTGGCACGGCCTGATGCAATGTGAAGTCACATCACTCCTGCATGTATTTTCATAACTATTATTTACCTTCAGATAAAAGGCACGCATCCAGGGCACACGGCTGCACTCGCTAATACACTGTGTACACTTAGATACAGGCAGACAAGCACAAACAGCCCTGACTTATGCGGCCCTATTTGAAGGCACTTTAATGAGAGCTTACAGGCGCCAATGTAGAATTACACTCAAGTCGCTCGTTGCCATATCAGACAAAATTAGCCCTCCGTTTCACGCATACAAGCCCGCTTTATCCATTCTGTGTCAAAACAAGGCTCAAAGGCACAATCCGCTCTCTCTCTCTCTCACACACACAAACACTCACATCTGCTGGGTTTCCGTGCTTTCTGTGGACATCGCCTTGGGTGTGATTTTTGGTGTGTGTTGTGTTTACATGAGTAAAAGAAATCTGATCATCAAAAGCACCTCCCTCGGATCGTGCAATCAGCTTTGTTTATTTTAGCAAAGCGTAGGAAAGAAAGGAGCTCATTGGTCGCCCATCATTTTGAATAAAAACAAATTTCTCTCACCTAAGATTAATAGAAAATAGTGCTTCGCTTCGCTCTTTGATTCTGCAGAAATCCAGTGTTTTTCAGTCCCCTGTGATATACATTTTTTCCTTTCTTTTTTCCTTGTAAGCAGTCGTATTTGTTTTGATACCGACTTATCCCTGATTGGCTGATCCACCTGTCAATCACGCCCATCTCAGCTCTGGGAGAGGTGATCGGACTCACATTTTTCTAAAGTACTGAAGAAGTGTGTATTCTGAATCCCAGGAAGAGTTTATGTGACACATTCATTTCCCTGCACGAGTCTGTTGGTAACATTAACCATAGTTACTACTTGCCTAACCATAACCTAAACTCTAACTTTAACCTATTCTGAGCCGTATCTTTCAATCTTGTTGTTGCTATAATAATAAAGAATTTACATCGTGGGGACCCATAAGTGATTAAGGTCCCCAACAATTTAGCATGTACACAGATTTCAGTCCCCACAACGTGATGAATACTCGCCTGTAACAACACAACTTTCCCCGCTGCCGGGAGCTTGATTATAGCTATTACCGTGTGACAGCGGTGCAACACTTAATGATATCTGTGTTATAAAGGGGCCCCCGCTTTGTAGTCAGTTATTAATACCAGGATGCCTTCTCCTTTATGGCCTTATCAATACACACCGCTCCCCGAGTCGATAGAGCCGCTTCACACCAATGACTATTCATCCAGAGGGCGAATTTACTGACATCTGGTAGGGCCCATGTGCAAATGGGCTCCATATGAGTATTTCAGATATCGGGATTTGACTCCCACGACCATATAGTTTAAGTTAAATTGGACAGTGTACTTTAGGGGAATATAGCGTCCACTTCGGTTTAAGTGCAAATGATTATTCCTGTTGACAGATTGTATAGAGTTGCAGACGTGTTAGATATTTGTCATGCTAATATTGACCACAGGGAGGCGGGGTCAGAGGGGTACTTGGGAATGGTTTAAAAAATGTGGTATGCTAGCAGGAAGAAGAACATACTTAATATGGTAAAGTAAACACAATAAGACATGGCGCACAAAATATTACACACAAACAAAAGTCACAAAATGGACATAGTACAAATGAATGACCATGTTAAAGTTCTGTTTTATTCTTTCAGTTCAGTTATATGGGCGTTTACTTGGGACACAGTTCACAATAGAATTCAAGACTATAGACTGATTATGCATCAATTGACATTCTAAGGCACTCACTAACAGAGCTCCACAAATACTGGCAGATGTCGTGTCAGGTGCCACAAATACTGCCAGGTAACATGCCAGGTACTACAAATACTGCCAGATAACACATCAGGTACCACATATATTGCTAGGTAACACGCCAAAATAGTAGTAGAGTAGTGGGGAGTCTCTGATGTATGATTGACTTGAGAACCCAAATAAAACAAGATCTAACCATG
>KN469995.1:37869-56261 GCA_000787095.1 Periophthalmodon schlosseri
TAAAATCTTCTTTTTATGTCATTCTATCATCCTCTCTATCTCCCTCCTCTCCCCTCGCTAAGATGTCTACCCTGAGGGCCCCAACCATTCAGTCCTGATGGTCACACAGCACAGCAGCCTAGACACACACTTACAATATACCAATGTGGACAGTGGAACGCATGTATGCACAACAGCCTGAGCGAGTGAGCTGGAAGCGTACAGTGAGAAGAACAAAGAGATTGTCATGAAATTTAAAATGCGGTGGAGGGCCTCGGGCAGAGTAGAGTATGGTCACAGTTATTACGTTTACATGCACACAGAACGTTTACATGCACAACAGAATTCAATTTGTCTTTGCTACAGACCATCTCTTGTCCCAGTCCACATGTAGGTCAAACAGTCGAATAGCTGCAAACGGGGGGCTTTTCTTTTTTTTTTTCCATGATTTGTTTATTTGATATTTTTGATGTTTGACTGGGACAGTGCATGTTAATGGACAGGCCAAAGATTGTATATATAAATGGACATAGCTAGCCACCGCACTCAAATAGGAAAAGAGCATGAGCGTGCTTCTGGCTCCATCCACTCTGGCTCCAGTTCACTTTCTGTTGAAAAACCGTTGCCCCTTGTCTCTGTAACTGCTGCTGTCAGGCTCGTCATTTTGGTCTTAAAATGTTCGTATTGACCCGCTTTACATGATACTGGCATTTTTGTTTCTCTACTTTGCCCGTTAATCAAGATATGAACCTTCTTTCCCCAAGGTCGCTCCCAGTAACGTTCTCAGCAGGTTTGATTGACAGCACACGCTCCCGGCTAAATCAGCGGTGTGGACAGAAAGGGGTGTTACCTTCAACAGCCTTGCTCTGGATCAGATTCCTAATATGGAACTTGGCTCCAAATTGGCCCCTATAATAGCTAGTCTCGATGAGCTTCATTTGTCTGAAGCATATGGGTGACGTGACACTCACTTAGTCCACTTCTTTCTACAGTCTATGGGACAGACACGATACAACATGAATGTAAACACATCGGATTATTATTATTTCTGTCCACTGTCCCAAAGGGCTGAGGTCACAAAAGGGCCAAACAACAGAACAAATACATTTCATATATACAAGACCAATTCATGTATTGCACACTCCACTTATTGCACAGTTCCTATTATGTTAATAAAAGCTGCTAGCATATAACCACTTTTGGCAGACATAGAAAAGCAGCATCTCATCTACACAGAGCTTGTCAAACATATGAACTGCATTGCTCACTATTTTCTAAGAGCGCACGTGCCTTCACCCGTATGAAGATGTTTCTTCAGGCATAGCATCGATCATAAGAGGCCATCGCACCGAAAAGAACCTGTAACTTTGTCCAGACTCCAGTGCTGGTTCAGTTAGCCATTTCCCTTTTCTAACACGCTGTGTGTGGGCTCCAGTCTGCTCCTCAGTGTGTTCAGGTGTGCTGGGCACATGCTCCCCATGCTGCAGCCACTGCTGTACCAAGCTTTGTGGTTTACATGTAAAATATTTTGTCAATGAGTTTTCACAACTTTCAGAGACCAGAGCAGAGTTTTGCTATCACAGTAAAGTCAACAACTACCATGCTGACTGCGCACTTCCTGATTTCCGGACAGTTAAATGCTTTATAATTAGATTCAGACAATGCGCAGTGGTCTCATTTTGACCTCGAGAGCTGTTTTTTACAATTTATCTGTACTCCACCCCATCTCACAGTATTTGGCATTCTCACATTATAGAATCTTACACACAAATTCATTCAGCTGAACCCTGTCCTCTCCTTCCTGGTATCTTTAGATCTCTCTGTTATGTTCCCATCTTCTTCCTGCACAAATTGCCTCCCTCTTCATCAGCTGCTCCACTTCCACTCATCTACCATCTTCACCTTCTCACAGCTCTGACAAGAGACCTGCTTGCCGCTCAGACGACACAACTAAACATCGCCTTTACATGCTCTTCTGACAAAAGCTTAGCTCTCTCACAAAATCAACATATTTTCTACCACTCTGCGTTCAGTCCTGGAGGGAGTTGTGATGGCAGACTCAGCTGTAATGAGATGCTTTTACAAGTCCTTCAGCTTTAATTGAGACAGGGCCATACCTTCCGCTGTGTATACGAGTTGTTCTATTGCTTGATATTTTTCATTTTTATTTTACCAGAAAAAATCAAAAACATGACAGATGTACACTGTGCAGTACACTATCTGAGGTATAGCAACACAAAGTTATCATCTTCGCAAATATATTTAAGGGTTCACTACGAAACTTTTCACATCACGGGTCCTGCATCTGCTTGTCTACGAGAAAATGTTATTGCTTGATGCTACGCTGTTAAACAATATAGCAATTAACTTATACGAGCAACAGTAGCTCAGTTGGTAGTGTTTGTCCACCTACCCGAAGGTTGCCGGTTTGAATTCCACTCTCGACATAAACATCATTGGTTGAGCAGTCAGATCCACTGGCAGTGAGATTCCAGCTCCCACAAATGAATGCTTGTGTCCTTGGGCAAGACACTTAATCCACCTTGCCCCCAGTGTCTGCGTACACTGGTGTATGCGTGTGTGAATGGGTGAGTGGTTCCTTGATGTAAAGAGCTTTGAGTGACTTGAAGGTGAAAAATCGCTATATAAAAATGTGACTATTGACCACAGGTGATGCCACCAGGGCAAGTTACAGGTCAGATCTGTGGAGTGGCACCGCTTACATTAAGGATGGATTTTTAGCAGTGAAGGAGAGAGACACTTTTTGTAGGTGCTAAGGTGCTAAGGAGGTGCTAAGGTCATCCATTGGGTGGTATTTAACGGCTAATAATAGTGGAATTCTTTATTTTAATTTTGTCTGTTTTTAACACTTTATGGTTGAACATTCTAAACACATTCTGCATGTTCTGTGATAAAGAGGTAAAATTCTTTTGGGTAGATATGAATGACTATTTTGTGTTGGTTTGTTCTGACGATGGCAGGTATCCACAGGTTTCAGGATGATGAAAAGGTAGAACCGTTGCCATAGCAATTCACATCTCAGAATAAATCATCTTTTCAATGGTCAACCGTCCTCAAAATGACACCTCATAACAAGCTGAAATCTATTAATATTATAAATCAATGTCCGCTAAAGCCCACAAAGCGAGAATATCCGACTATCACCAGCTGCAGTAGTTCAGAACAGTCAAATCCTTGTCAATAAACGACACTGTGCCACCCTGACCACAGTTAAGATTGTCAATGATAACTCGTGACCCTTCGCCACTCCTTCTGATAGCCATCTGAAGAGCCAATTTTTCTATTTCTACCCTTGATCTTATCTCTCCAGCTCTCCACGCACAGTGGGGAAGGCTGGTGTGAAGTATGCCCGACTACCTATCCCCATCTCCAACTCCTCTGCTTTCTACTTGGTCTACTCCTTCGCTATATACTCTCTTGGCTCACACATGGCTTTTGGCTTGGCGTCAGTCTTGGCACATAACCTGGCACACTGCACATATTTGGCATGTCTGTAGTTCTTTGCCGCTTGGCCTTCTGCTATGATCCTAAGCAGCTGGCAGAGTTGGATGAAATTTCTTGACGTTCCAGTCGATTTGGAGTGGAAGTTGGAAGCAGCATTCCGGAGATTGCATGGGGAATAACGCTGTGGAGATATGGCGTGCAGTGAGGTAAGGATATGGCATGTCGGATATCTCTATAGGTTTGTTTCCACTTGTATCTAAAGGGGGTAGCTGTGTTAAAGCGTGAGAGAGTGGGTTTTTGAATACAGTACAGCATTATCTGAGAAGAAATTCAGGAAGTCTTCTTGCTAGATTTGAAAAAATAACATGAAAAGAAAAAGCAACTGAATAAGGAACAATCTTGCTTTGAATTCGAAAAACCCAATACGATGACTTTCCCAATCCTTTTGTCATGACTGAAATAGGTTAGATGGCTGAGAGTCTGTAGAGTAAATAGACGAGACATATTGAATCAACTAAGGCAGTGAATTCCTTGTGACAGATTCCATTCAAAGTAAAAATGGCAATGCTTTGACTCTACACTTATATGAGGTCAGCCGTGGTGCCATGTTGCCTGTTTCTTGTTGGCTGACCTTGTGTGTGAAGATAAAAGCGCTGCCTACCTTGAATCCCGCTTGGGTTCCGGAAATAAAATTCCTATACATTTTTCCATTTAAATGTTAAGAGTTTAAAAGCGCAGCCGAGGCTAACCAACTGTAACTAAAGCTCATGACGCAATTATTTTTAGTCCAAAAACATATTTTAACGCTGTGGTTTATAAAGTCACAATCAGAAATGTATCAATTATGTGAATAATTAATTAGCATGGTTAATTAGCTCTCAGCAAGCTTTCAAACCCTTAACATCATTTTATTTTAATGGCAATTCAACTTAAGAAGAGGTGGGGAGCAGGAACATTACAAACATTATGAACATTACTTGCACATACTTAAAGTGTTACAAAGGTACATACAGTTTTTTTCTAATTAACCTTTTATTCCTCAGTTGAGTATAATCAGACTCAAGTTACAATGACTATATCTAACTGTGTACACCTCTGTATGTTACATTATCCATCTATACGTTCTGTTTTACTTCCCCCTTGTGCTTATCATGTGCCACGTCTCACCCTGTAATCGCAGACTTGCTACTTTCTATACAGCCCCATTCTTTCCCCGCAAGAGCTGTGAAAGCACAATGCTTGTTATTAACTTTCTGATACCATTTATCTCCCTTTCAGCACTTCCATTACCTCCGCCTGGTCCCTGACATCCGGGCCGGGCCTTCTTCTCCTTTCTCTGGCTCTCATACACGTTTCTCTATGGCCCCTCATCAGTATTCTGTCTCTGAGCTGACAGCAGGTGAGTTCAACAGCCTAACCCTGCTCCAAGCCCTATAGTCCCCACACACCATCACTCAGCTCATGGTAAGTGTGCCATTGTTCACTGTGGCTATTTGAGCCCAGACAGATCATGGCATCACAGCCCCGACACAAATGGATTGACCGCACACAGAGAAGGCATTGTAATTGAAATGAAGAATGGAATACAGGCTGGTGGGATACTTTCGCCAAAGCTATTGTCCTTTAAATATTGGTCAAACGGTGTTCAGAACAGTCAAAGAAAGGCTTTTTGATGGATGGTTTCGAATTATGTTCTAATGTTGTAGTGTGTGTAGCATTTATGGTGTTTTGTCCGGTTTGTGTTGAGAGTCTAGGTAACAGTGCTCAGAAGGTTTCATTCACCTGGCATCGCAGTCGGTTGATGATGTCACTTCCCATTCCAGTGCTACATGCAACATGTGTATAGTTGAAAGAATATACCAACAGTAGGGCTAATACGATTATGCTAATAGGATTTAGATCACCCATTAGGAGTAAGAACGATTATGCCAAATATGACTCAGGACAGTTCATACCTTAAGGTAGTTCAGTGGACTTACTTACATACTCTTTATTGTAAACAACAAGGGGGTGTTAGTTTCAGTGTTGTCAGCTCCTCCGTTCAGACAGATATTTAAGGCAGTGACTTGCAGAACCCTTTCAACACTGAAGAAGCTGCTTGGATCAGGTCAAAACATATTCACTCACACAGAATATAATTTTCTTTTGCGATGGAACCTACCTGGATGAGTGAGGGGTTACACTGACATAAATGCTAAATCGTATATGATTATGTAATTATATAGTTGGTTACAGTTAGAATTGGGATTAGGGATGGTGCTGGTGAAACTTGAGAGAGATTTTCACCAATGAAAGAGGAGTCTAATGCGAGTAGCCAGTGAAGTTCAAGTGCACATAGCCTGCAGACAAAAGACAAGAAATGAAACTCAAAATAGCAAATGGTTTTAAATAGATTCATCAGTGGAAAGGACAAGCTTCTGACCTATGTTTCTTCTATTTTCAAGACAGAATTTGACAGAATAATCTTGAACCAGACAAATTACAACATCAGGTGAGGGCTTTTCTTCCTCTTATTGTGGTGCTGGTGCCCTCAGGAAGTTCTTGGAGATTCCAGTTTCCTTATTATCTACACATCACGTGTTCAAGCACAGATAGTGGTGTACATATATAGTACTCTCTCTGGTCTTTCTCACACAACAGGCCTTTACCCTGTATCCCAGTCAAGCTTTGAAAAGGTTTGGATTGTTGCAAATGAACACCACTTTGGTAAAGACATTAGAAGAACCAACCCATGAGATCTCCCCTGACCATCACACAACTTTTCCTGGTGAGTCTATAAAAGGCCCATTATTCCTCACTTTCCAAACACCCTAATTATTTTTCACATTGATCTTCATAAGCACATCTCACAATTTTCAGAGGCCAAAGCTGAGTTTTGTTGTCATGGTAAAGATAACAACAACTAGCATGCTAACAGTGCAGATGATAAAACACAGGCAGCACCGGTGTTGTTTTGACCATAAGAGATCCTTGTACAATATGGGGCAAAATGTACTTTATTACTTGAAAAAAAAATTAAAAGAAAAATATAAAATCTCCACCAGTAATCTGACCAGAACTGAAGAAGTGGAGCAGCAAAACGTCTTCACTCCTACAACTTTTTGTCAGTTGACAGATTTTATATTTTTCTTTTACTATGGATCATACCTAGACGACTGAGGGATTACACAGACATCTTGAAAAAAAAGGGTACAGCCTCTTTAATGCCGATGACTTTTATACCATACAATTGAACATTCCGGGCAATGCAATAACATCTCCGTTAAGGCCAGCAGGTGGCGGACCCTCCAACAAAAGTTACATAGTGCCCCTTTAAACAGTCTGAATATGTTGAAGCACACATATTACAAAATAAAGCGGGGGCACTTGCAGCAGTGACTATAAGCCCTCTCCCATATGCATTCATGTCAGACTAAAAAGTGATAAAAGAAGTGCTTTCTGACAGCAGCGTTGCTTTAAAGTTTAATGGCACGGCACACATCCCCCAGCGCTCACATATCTATCAGTGGAACAGCTGAGAAAACCCTCTGCCTCAGCACGTCTTTCGGCTCGGGAGGATTCATGCGTGCACCGCTCCATTCCAGCCGCCCAACGTGTGAGGGCTTCCTGCTATTGTAACAGGTCTAAAACTTCCATTCTAACGCTGTCATCACGTGAGAGTCTGAGGGTGCCAGACGACCCTGCCCACACCAGGGTCAGCGCGCAAGCCGGTGTTTTAAAAAGTCTATTTATGCTTCAATTTCTGGCTTTTGTTTAACTCGTGGGCTAGTTTTTGGAAAATGCTGGGGTCATGTGGGAAAGTCTACAATGTTAACAATGTTGGCAATGGGTAAAGTTAAAGATAAAATAAATAAAGGGAGGTAAGGAGAGAGGCTGGGGAAGCACATTATTCAAACGTTAAAGCCAGTGGTTGAACTGCCACCTGCTACCTGCTTGTGTTTATGGAGATCTTATTGCTTTGCCCGGTAAATTCTACAGCGTAGCATAAACAGTTCCATCTTCCATTTAATCAATTATTTATTTTATGTATTTATTTATTTATTTTTTGCCAGAAAACCTTAAAAAACCTGCATTTATATTGTGAGCGGGTTTGCTTCTCCAGGTCACAACTTGACCTGGTGCCGTAACTTGCTCGTCTCCAAGATAGCAAAGTTTAATAGCTTATTGTAAAACATTTCACGCAAAGTTATAACATCTTCATGGAGACAAGCAGTTGGCACCAAGAAAACTTACAAAGTGCACTTTTAAAATAAAGATAACTGATGACTTCTATTGTGTTATTTGCCTCCATGCTTACATTTCATATTTTATTTAACGTAAGAGAACCTTAATTATTTATGATAAAATGGTTGAACCAAGTGAAATTTTTATTTTTTGTCAGAAGACTTTGCAGAGAATTATGCTGGATGCCCTTCCTGCTTCAACCAGCACAAATGGACCACTATTTTAGATCATCACTTCTGAGTTGAGCTGTTACTAGCAGCTCCCACATGTTTTTTTTTTTTTATTTTTAGATTTGAAAATGAAGTTTGTGCCATGAGGTAAGATCAGGATAAACAGCCATTTTATTTCCTAATGGCTCACTTCATGCATCACTGTCACTGTCTGGTCTGTTTAGATGGGCGATTTTCCACTGCCACATTCATTCACTTGATGCTTGTTATCAGAAAGGTCAAAATTGCAAATGTCAAAAGGTAGCCTGTTATTATAAGACATGGATGGAGTATTTTCAGGAGACGTCACGGTGCAGTTAATTGCTCCTGACTTCCCCCGGTGGCCAACTGTGGAACTAATCCCAAGTGGCACATATAGCACTTTATTGGAGCACAGGACCGGAGAAAGTGGTGACAAAAATCCATTATCTATATGATTATAAGTGGGTTTTTTTCAATATACAGTACAGCTGGTAAATTGTGAAACGAAATTAAAATATGCCAAATACTTTAATATGGATTGCAACAGTTGAATAAATCATGACATTGCATAAGAAATTCAGAAGACATTACAAAGACAGTTCTAAAAATAACATTATCTCATATGTTTTTTCTTCAAAGTGAGTAGTATGCAGCAGTAGTAGTAGTAGTGGTAATAGTATTTTCCATGGGATCCCTGGAATTCCAACAGAGTGACGTTCAAGCCATTGCATAGAATTTGGATGTTTGCCACACAGTCAACATGGTGTCAATTCAGACTAGTCTTCATCTCTAGGCAATACAGAAAGATTGAAGGAGCCAAGCTGGGTCTGGTGGAGTAGGGAGACATGCACCATAATTTGTTTTGGAGCCGAAAAACATTTTTGTCAAGCTGAAGCAATCATAGCCTCTTTTGTTTCAAGTGACCAAAAACTACACGTTTTCAAAAACAAAGACGGTTTGGAAACAGCCGAGGCTGACAGGCAGACCGCTCAAGAGATCCAGCAAAGATTACGATGAAACAACTAAATCCTCAAACCTTTTTTTTTTTTTTATGATTACTACTGTTTGTTTATTTATGCATTTATTAATTTATTTGTTGTTGTACTCTGTGCCTCATCCTTAAAGTGGGACTAAACACATAAACTCAGCCTACAACCACATTTCAAACTGACCTTATTCCACGCCTCCCACTTTTGCCCTAAATGCTACAAAACCACACTTTCTTTGTAGTGGCACCTGTTCATTTCAATGGAGAATTTGGGAAAAGTTTTGCAGCTAAAATCTGATATAAAGTAGGTTGATTTGTGTAAAATGTTCAGTGTTCATATGCACCACCAAGTCAACCCTGCGCCGATTCTGTGGGAGGCTTTAAAACGGCTTTGGAGTCTGTGTAGAATAGAACTTTTAGAAGTTATTTGATGTTACGTTCGGCAGCACCATGCATGTTACGACCCAAATGATAACGCCAGTCATTTCTGGAATAAGGTGAATAGAGCTGCTAAACTGGGCCGTACCTAGAGGACTAAATGGAGGGAAAAGGAAGGAGGGGCGTGGTCTGGAGGTATAAACAACAATGTGATTGGTCTAACAGGTATCCACACTTCCAGCTCCGCCCCCGTAGTCAGGTGTTTGCAATCAGAAACACCTGGCTATAATCAGGGCAGTCTCTCGTGATGCGACCAACTTGTCACCGAGTAGCTGCTACTAGAGGCAGCACACAGACGACAAAGCTGCACGTTTACCTAGTTTGCACTATTGAGAAAAAAATGACTTGGAACAGTGGGTAATGCTATTAAGACACCATATACACAGTTAAATAGCGAAAAAAGGTGGATTTACTGTTTAGTTCCACTTTAAAGAGGACATAGATATGCATGCCTCTTCATAGTGAAATTTCACAGCAGCAAGCAGCAAATTCAATTATCTGAATGTGTTTTTATAGTTGAAATAGGGCTACATGCCACAAAATGCCACACTGTGTTAGAAACTCATGGTGGCTGCTTGTATCGGTCATGCCCAAGGATTAGTAACATAATTGACCAGACTTAAAATAATTTGAGGACTATTTCGCTGGAAAATCTTAAGTGACGAAAGAGTTGTTGTAAAGTAGTGATCAGTGTATGCATTTTGTGTTGTATCTACAATATTATCACCTTTTAACCTGGATCAAGGTCTTCAGCTACTCTTTCCAAGACGTCATAAAACACTTTTATGCCTCATACTTTTTATAGACTGTGAAATCACTGCCAGCGGTTTTAAAAATGGATGTTTTCATTTTCCCCATGAATATCACAGATAGAAATAAAAGTACCAAAAGGGATTCTTAATGGAAAAATCAAGTTATTATTTGGATACAAGCTCATTCTGCTTCTACTGCCGACTCTAATGCATCTGTCATTATGAATCCCATGACTGTGTGAGTGCACGGCTGAGACATCTGAACTATGTGGTAGAATATGTCCAAGGTGACAGGAGAAATGCAGTGGAGGATAAGACATTTTCTACCCATCTAGGCTAAATATAGGCTCATTAAAAATATAAAGAAACAAGCAGTAGGCAAGCAGTTTGTCATAAGTGTATCAAGAGGGTGCACTGCGACGGACAGGTTCGAGTTATTTAAGTGACTGTGGTGGTGCTGAGAGCAGAGATATTGTTGGAAGTAAGAAAAATGTAAAAGTGAGCATTTTGAATGCAAAAAAAGAGTGGAGATAGAGAACCACCTGTCTGTATCCTCCTCTCTTACACCATTCATGAGGTAGCATTGTTTTAACCAGCCAAAAGAAGGACAAATCAGCCATTATCAGGTTTTATTTCACTTTTTTTAATTGAAAAGCGAGACGGAGGGAGTGAGAAAATAAGACAAAGAGAAGCGGCTGACAGGGAGGTTGAGAATTGGGTTAGAATTAAACCGAATATCTGTAAAGGTTTGGGGTAAAAGGTCTAAACTTTTATGGCGACATCCCTATTATAAAGCATGAATTGTAAATGTCAGCTTGACATAACACAGAAAGTCAAACTACTGATGTTTTATTGAGAGATTACACATTTTAAGATATACAAAAAAGTACATCTTGCAATTGCACTAAAAAGTATGATTGTTTTTTTCTGATTTTATAGTACAGTTGCATTAGCTTTTTGCTCATTGGTTTGAATTACCAAGATAAGAATGATTTTAATTGGTGCATCCTTGTGTAAACATTAGCTATGACATATTAGCTAAAATTAAAACTTTCACCCATGTCATAACAGTGAGCTCAATGTCTGTTATAACTTGCGATTCAGAACCTTTGATCGTACATGTAAAGCAAAAAAGAAAAAAGAACAAAATACACATGAATGAAAATTTGCTGCTTGCAAAGGTTCAAAGCCACTATGAAGAGGTAGGGACGTTCTACAGTTTTGAACAGGAAGTCAAAGGACCATTTCTATTATTAAGAAGTTTTAGGTTAATTTTGTATGTTATAATTTAATAATAAATGCCCTAAATATATTACGTGAGACAGGCCTCTACTTTGACAATGTTTAAATCCAGGCTCAAAACAGTTCTGTTTAGCTGTGGATATGACTGAAAGGTTTTTATTCTGCACTCTTCTCTTTTAATGTTAATTTTGAGATGATATTAGATGATACTTATGTTTTGAATTGTTTGTATTGTGATTTTGATGTCTTTCTGATTCTGTCAAGCACTTTGAATTCAACTGTGTACCAATTGTGCTATACAAATAAACTTGCCTTGCCTGTGTCTTCCTTACTATATTGATATTATTCATCATAAAACATAAAAATGACAAAAACACTACAGGAAATGCCTGATGCTACACGGCGTAATGAGAACACAGATATGGGCAGACTTAATTCCATAGATGTGATCCTGTGTCCGCTCTGTGAACTGGGACTGAAACGTCATGTCAGAAAGCTTAATCAGGCAGACTAAAGAGGTCACTTATTTCTGTATATTATCACCCTTCAGAAAACATTGTGCATCTCATACCCTTGTGGACGTCAGTGGCATTTACAACATGACAGACCGTGGAAGACTTAAAAATAAACTCATAACTTCACTGGACATGACTTTATCACTCCCAACATATTCCACAAACATCAACTTCAATTTTGCTTTGATTACTTCAAAAAACACATGTGCCTTTATCTGCTGTGTAGTTAGAATCTATGCGACCTGTGTCCTTGTTTCTTTTAACACTTCCGCCCTGGAAAACTGTAAGAAAACGCTGCAGTCGGCGCCTCCTACAGACAGCAGTGGACCAGAGAGCACAGAAGTGGACATGTACCAGCACCAGTGGCGGTCGTGGGGTTGATCAAAGCGATGGCGTAGCTCAAACATGCATGAATTCAGTTACAACTTCGAGAGTGCAAATGAGAAGGTGAAACAAATATAAAATGGTTGAAAAAAAAGTGGATTTTGCATAATAGGTCGCCTTTAGCTTGTATCTGAAAACCAAAATGGCACTTTGCTTTAAAATGTTTTTGGTGATAATTGCGGTGCTCTGTATGGAGTATGGAGGAATGAGAGCAGAAGAGGAGCTGTGAGGATGGAGCAGCTGTTCAGGCAGACAGCCTCAGGGCCAATCTGAGAACGCATGATGACAGGAACACATCCAAACACTGAACACACACACACAGCTACACGCAAACGCACTAGAAAGCTCTATACCCGAGTCCTCTCTCGTGAAATCTGTGAGGATGAAGGTAACGTTTTGGTGTTTTTTGGATACTTTATATCCTGTCCGGCTGTGATGATTATGATTTTTCGTCCTATCAAACTGTTGTTCTTACATAACGGTGATGAATACTAATTGAAAGATGCGGGTTCAAAAACATAAAAAGACAATAATATTTTAGGGTCTGTGTATTAACCTTATTCCGCCCACTTTTGCCAAAAATGCGACTAAACAGCACTTTATTTGTGGTGGAACTTCCAGTTATGTGGGAATCCCATTCATTTAAATAGAGAATTTGGGAAAGGTTCTACAGTAGGTTAATTTATGTAAAATGTAAAATTTTCATGTGCACCATCAAGTCAACACTGCACCAATTCACTGGGAGGCTTTAAAACGGCTCTGTAGTCCCTTTAGAACTTATTTGCTGTCAAGATCAGCAGCTCCATGCAAAATAATACAACGCCAGTGATGATGGCAGCGCCCACGGTAACTTCCGGAATAAGGTGAATAGTCCAGATAAAGATTATTGATTGACTGGCCTGATCTAGGAAGTGAATCCTCAAAATGATCCACTTTTTCCACATACATTTATATAGAGATGGACCCATATATAGGTTGGCCAACGTATCGAGCCGACACCTGGACCCTTCAGTGCCTCAAATCTGCACAGAACACACACACAAATGCTTACATCAACCTGGCAAAAAAGGCAATGGGTTTGTCCACATCAAATTCAAACGACGCAATCTGGGGAAACCAATCAAACTCAGCTGAAAACATCAGCCCAAACAGCATACTAAAATAGGTTATATTATGCATATATTTTGATTCACATTTGATTCAAGTTCAAATTTTACCTCAGTCATAAGCAGGAACGCACTAGTTCAAAGCTCCCCAACCACTGTTTGTTTGGATAAATCCATTTTGTATTCATTTTGAAGCATATGAAAATAGTTGACACAAACTGCAAAGCCTCTGATGTCCCCGCCACCTTTCTGAACATTGCCTTTACTTTTTGTCAATCAAAAATACAAAACAATTTCTACTCATCACATGCTGCCCATTCATCTTTCATCGGGAAGCAGAGGCCATCTACTTCAAAACATAACTGCAAGCTAAAAAAAAAACAAGACATCATTACCCAAGCAAAAGATGAGAAGAATACAGCAGTAGCCTTAAAAATGTACCCATGTAGGAGAAGGCCTACTGTTTCTTCAGTTTAGTCATATTTAAGTAGACTATTAGTAAAAGTAAGGTATAGAAAAAGTAAATTCACTCAAGAAATGTACGTTATTTGTACTAAAATGGGAAAAAGTGACTTGGAACCATAGACTGTATAAAGAAGTGGACTAAGTGGCGCCAATTTCCATATTTGGAATTCCGACCATGAGTATCATAGCAACCAAAGAGCCAATCTGGAGAGAAGCTGTGGAAGGTAACGCCCCTTCCCGCCCGCACCATTGGTTTAGCAGGGGGTGGGCGCTTAGCAACGCTGTCAATCAAACCTGTTGCTAACGCTAGCAGAAGCGACCAATCAAACCGTTGCTAACGCTAGCAGAAGCGACCTCGCAGAAAGAAGGCAGCTGATTTGTCCCTTATTAATGTTCATAATTTGAGTTACGGACACAATCACGAAATAAAAATACGAGGATCACGTAGAGCGGGTTAATATGAACATTTTAAGACCAAAATGACGAGGCTGACAGCAGCAGTTATAGAGAGAGGGGTGACAGTTTTCACATGTTTTCACAAGTGAATTGGAGCCAGAGTCGATGAAGCTGGAAACGCGCCCATGATCACTTCCTATTTGGAACAGTAGAGAACGCTAACTCCAAGTACACAAACAAAAAGTTGATGTTTTTGTATTGTTATTATTTGTATGAGACATTAAATTATACAACCAACTTTCCAACTGAAAACTTGTATATAACATCCATGCACTTTTATTGCATTGGTAACTTGAGAAGAAACATCTATGACCAGCTTAAATCGGGCTAACACACCAAAGGTAAATATGGTATATCTTAGTTTTCTTTGTACACATCTTCTATCTTTGTTTACTTAGAGCACTTAATGGTTGAGAAAGCTTTTGTTCTACCTTCTGTCCCTCTCTCTTTCTCAGGGCAATTAGCGTGTTTTACTGCTGCTCTAGTTTTACAGGCTCAGGAGCTACACTATAAGACCTAATTAACACTTATGTACAGATAGACCTCTCTACAAAGACGTTTCCTCTTTTTACTGTGCTCCCGTCCCAAGTGGCAAACACATATTGCATAGATTCAAAACAATACTGTACATTACATATGATTTTTCATTCCCTCTGCTTATTAGGGGTTAGGAATGACTGGAGATATACCAGGGAGTGTGCACCTTACACAAAACAATGAGTAGTTAGGGCTATATCCAATAAGGGGCTTTTCAGATAGACAAATAGTGAATCTTACAGGACATAGCGATGCGTTTTTATTAGTTTATTTATACACTACTCTGCCCAAGCATAAGATAGCGTAACATTTTAAAGACCATATCATTGAGAAGACAGGCGAGAATGCTATGGTAGAATCTGCAGCGAAACTTTCAAGGGGTCCTATGAAACAAAAACTGACAAAGGACTTTAAAGGTGCACTACATAACTACTGTGGCGGGGGGTACGTCACCTGCTCATCTCCATGGAGGTTGCTTTGCCTGGAATCAGTCTCATTGGAAACAAGCAGGTTGCGCCACCACATGTCAGATCTATGGAGAGGCAACCCCGCTTACAGTAATAACGTATGCTTTTGAGCAGTAATACATGGAATTAAACTGTGGAACATTCCAGGCAAAGTAATAACAAAACAAATTTAATACAAAAATAGTGTGTGGAGTGTGTCGGTAGGAAAGGAGAAACATTTGTGTATTTTGTGGTTTGGAGAGTTCTTTAAAAAAAATGATCTCTCTCTCTCTTTCCCCCTCCCTCTCATTCTCTCCTTCCCTCTCTTTCTCACATCCTCTCTCTCTCTCTCTCTCTCTTTCTTTCTCCCTCCCTCTCTTGCTCTCATACTCCCTCTCTTCCTTGCTTTTTCTTTCTCTCTCCCCCTTCTTCCTTCTCTCTCTCCCTCCCTCTCTCTCTCCTTCACTCTCTACCTCCCTCTCTTTCTCGCTTTTTCTCTCTCCCCTTCCTCCTCCTCTCTCCCTCTCTCTTCTTCACTCTCTACCTCCCTCTCTCTTGTTTTTTCTCTCTCTCCCTCCCTCCCTCTCTCCATTTCTCTATCTCTCTCCCTCTCTCTCTCCCCAAATGATAGTGTCTCGTGCCCTCCACCTGAACCTTTGACACCATCAAAATCTAGAACATGTCCAAAACCTATTCCCTTTCCTTTCCAATAGTGTGTGACATTTGGGGACATGAATAAAGGGCTGTGTGACAAGTGTGTATGTGGATGTCCATCTCTTTTTTTAAAAACTACCACTGCAAAAGAGTCATTCCAATGTGTTTGCTCAGGGCCAGTAAACTGTATAAACTTCAGCTCAGCAAAAGCTATATAAACAGTGATCCAGAGGAAGCAGGCTGTGTCACCATTACCTGAGGACAACATTTGAAGAGGCAGGAGTCTGAGATGGGGGTCACATAAACTCAGCTCACTCAAGACAGCCTTTGAAGAGGAGAATTTGGCTTTTTTTAGCCTGTGCACTTCTGTATATAAAAGTAGAGTTGGTAAATATAAATGGACTAAAAACGGAGACTAGCTAAAGTGGATTTTGTATTGTATTTGTGTAAGGCTTCCTTCCAAGGCACCATTTTGAACACTTTCCACCATTCAAAAGATATAATATTTTTGAACTGTTAATCGCTATGGCTACGGTGTTAAATTCTCATCGTCATAAACACATGGATAGTCCGAAAGTCATTCTGGGCGGCTATAAAGGGCACCTCTTGCAAAAAGTAAAAAAATATAATGAATAATATATGATGAAAAATTTGCATAGTTACCATAGTAAATACATTTTAAAAAATGGTCAAAAGTCCTCAAAATGGCGCCAATAAGCAACCATTTGAAACCCATGGAACTGCCAAAAGAACATGCAAAATGATGTTAAGGTAGTAAAGATAGAGTTCATTCACACAGTCTTAAAACTCCTTCATGCAACATTTCCAATCCAGTTTTTGGTTCTGTATAATTTGCGTAACTCACCTCAAAATATTACAGCAGCTATTTAGTCACATAGTAAATGTTCAAACAGAAGCCATTAGTATTGTAGGACTGACTGAGGCTCATTAAACTAAATGGCCATGTTCCATTGTATCACACACAGGACCCTTTGTGCTTAATGGAGAAACGCACTGGCTAAAGTGGTCCGCCTTGAATAATCAAAACAGCACACATCTGCATGCATGTTACCGCTGCAGCTAATTAGCATTAGCAACATCAGCAGTGGAGGGCACAGGTACAGGCAACTCAGCAGTGTTAGAGAGGAGAGACAGAGCATCACCTGGACCGTATACATCTACACTATATACATCTATATACATCTCTGTGAGAGGGAGAGTGACAGGTGAAGTATTGATCCTACGGGAGGTGCGCTAATGATGACTGCAGCACACAGACACGTGTATGGAGGAACAAGTGGAGCAGATAGGGTTTCTGAGATCTTGACAATAAAAGACAAGCACACACGCATAACACACAACTAGTCATGGGATTTCTGTCGGTATTTATTTTCAAAGAGCTGTTCAAAAGACTGACTCATTCTAGTTAGTTAAGAAGCTAGTCTGATAACTCATTTTATCTGAAAAGCACTCGCTCATAGAAAAGACCAAGGCTAAGAACGTGATTCATTCAAACAATATGACTGGCAAACTTGCAAAATGCTTTCACTCTGCTGAACGCTGTCAGGGGTGTAGCAGAAAATTCAGGGAGATATGGCAGAAAAGTTAGTTTTTCCCTAATCTGGATCAACCTTTTTTTTCCAATTTGATGTTATTTTTCTTTACAAAACCAAAATAAAAATTGTCTTTCATAACATAAACAGGACTGTGAAACTCTGAATCACTGCCATTTAACAAAGTATTCCACATTTACTTTTCCTGGCAGAGGATTGGCTGTAGACCTCACTCTTTGAAATCCAATAAAATCCAGCTGATCACTGACAATTAGATATGACAGAATTTCAATTTAAATGTGATTATTGTGCAATCCTAGTACAAACCATGTTGGAAAGCCCCCTTGCTGCACTGGGCCCTGTTTTGCTGCGTAAAACCACATTAAAGAGATCAGATTGAATAAAGCCATTTAAAAACCAGACTGTAACAACTCCTGTCTATCAGTGAATGCCACGTGTCTGCCTCCGCACTGCTCTCCTGTAGCAGCGGGGAATGTGCCACATAACTAATGTCTCTCAGTTTGATAAAGCTAAAGGCTCTGAAGCTACAGTTCTGTCCTTGTGTTTGGGAAGGCCAAGGGTGTGGGCTGACGGCAGACTGCACGGCACTCCGCATCACTGCCCTTCAGGCCACAGTCTATATGTGAACAACGTTTGAAAAAATATGTTACGAAAAAATCACAGCCAGGCCAGGCACCAACAAAGCAGGCACCAACAAAGCAATCTTTTCTGGTGTGATTTTTAAAAGAAAATGTGAAAAATATGAAAACTTTTATGAGCTTTTAACCTTGTTCACTTTTCACCCAGGCCAACATTGTAAATAAGAATTTGGTATTAATGTTTTGTCTGGTAAAGTAAAGGTAAACTAAATGAATACAAACACAGGCTACATACAAATACACATACAAACATAGGCTACAGCCTATATTCTACCTCATATTACCTCCAACAGCTGTTTTACTTATTGTACTTCTTCGTTTTATATATATAAAACGAA
>KN469996.1:0-20875 GCA_000787095.1 Periophthalmodon schlosseri
ATAATAATAATAATAATAATAATTTCCATGATAATTTTAATCATCTGAAATAGTCAAATTTATTCCTCCAAATTCGGCTCCAGAGCAAATGCTTGTTCTGACAAGCATTTGTCAGAGGGTTGGCTGTAGAACTCTGGATTAAAAAGACCCAAGAATATCACTGAAATTAGAAATAACTGAAGCTCAATCTCGATTACAATTGGTCTTCTTGCACTGCCCTGATGTCTTGATATAAGAACCTGGTTGGATTTAGCTTCATTAAAATGTTAAATCTTAAACCTATTATTTCTTTCAGTGTGCCAAGGCGCTGAGGCACTTTGGAGAGGACCCCTCCACCATGCAGCCCGATGAGTTTTTTGGGATTTTTGACTCTTTCATGACGTCGTTCTCAGACGCCAAACAGGACAACGAGAATATGATCAAACGCAAAGAGGAGGAAGAGAAGCGAGCTCTGATGGAGGCAACGGTAACAAAACATCCAAATGTTTTAAATTTAATCTTCTATTGTAAAAAACATGCATTAAGGTGCCCTATTTTAAATGCTGAGAACTTGAATTATCAACTACTCTTCAAAGATAAATTATTTTCTTTTCACCTGTCAGGTTTGTTAGACATTCTTGCTCCAAACTATACATTACATAACTAGTCCAACCACTTGTCTTGTTCTGAAACCTAATTGCCACACAATAGTGCTGTCAGTTTCTCTTAATATTTTTTAACCTGCTGCACATGTTTCTTCAACTATTTTCCTGACTCTCTGTTTGTGACAGCGATGTACTACTGGGCATTTCTTTTGTTACTATAAAAGTGTACTTTTCAATAGGTCTATAATGTTTTGACACCGCACTTTTACTCCAACTTGAGGATTATAATTGGACAGTGAAACAATGCTCTTACTCGAGTGAAAGTGCCCCACTGTGAACCTACAAAAGCTTTATGTTGACAATATAAAATAATCTGAACATTTGTCTTGCACCACTCCTTCAGATATTATTAAGTTTATCTCTTTCAGTCCATCCTTTGAAAATACTAGATTTTGTGCAATGTTTGTTTTTGTGTTGTGTTTATTAACTTAAATTAGAAGTTAGAATTATAAGCAGAATAGTTACATCGACAATTGCTCTTACTTGAATAGTGGTGTCCCCAAATACTTTTTACTCTTCTACCCACTACTTTGTACTTCTAGGCCTACTTTAGTAACGTTTGTCTGAAGTGACGGGACACTGACTTGAGCTTCATGCTAAAAATGACATAATATTAGCATAATCAGCTATACTATGATAATAATGTCTTTATTTACATTCTTTTAGCTGAGGAAAGAAAGAGAGAAGAAAGCCAAAGCTAACGAGGATGGTCACCGGAGCGGGGAGTTTGATGACCTCGTGTCTGCCCTGAGATCTGGAGAAGTGTTTGATAAAGACATGTCCAAAATGAACCGGAGGAAACAGAGAAAACTAAACCAGTTTGACACGAGCCGAGAGAGACCTGCCTCTAAGCTAAAGGAGTAACATGCACTTTACAGACAGTGGATATACATAGATTTGAAAGAACTGTATGGGACAACTGTTATGGACCACTGGACCCGATGCTGCTGAAAATGCTGCTGCTGCACAAGAGTTTATGTTACTATAGAATGTTGTAAATATGTTCTGTGTGTATTTATTCTGAGCTACTGCCAGTGTTCCAAGTTTTGAGTGTGTCAAAAATAAATATGGATTATGTTTGAAAAAATAATGAATAAAGCATATTATTGACATCTCAGGACACTAAGGTGAGGACATCTCAGGACATTCTCAGGACATTCTGGAGTAGGGTTGGAGTAGGGTTAAAAAAATAAAAATAAAAAAAATGACCATGAGTGTGAGAGCCACTGTCCAGCATGAACCATCCAAGATCCATAAGTACATCAAGGACAAGGCCCCAACAGATGACGTGCTCAGCGAATGTCTCAGACAGTGGAGTGCAGAGGAAGAGGTGCTGGAGGTACCATCATGGGAGGACAAGCCCCTACATGTGATGTACCACTGGAACATAACTGAAATGGCTGATATCAAGGAATCCTACCAATGGCTTGAGAGAGCTGGTCTGAAGGACAGAGGCACTCATCCTGGCTGCACAGGAGCAGGCCCTGAGCACTAGAGCAATAGAGGCCCAGATCTACCACACCAGACAAGACCCAAGGTGTAGGCTGTGCAAAGAGGCCCCTGAGACAATCCAGCACATAACTGCAGGGTTGTAAGATGTGCAGGGAAAGCAAACATGGAGCAGCATAACCAAGTGGCAGGCATAGTGTTCAGAAACATCTGTGAGTATGACTGGAGACCCCAAGCTCAGGTAGTGGAGAATGACCGAGCCAAGATCCTGTGGGACTTAGGGGTGTCACTGAAATGCTTAAATATCAGCCTATAAATGCCATTGTTCATTTTAAGACTCTGTTAAATTGAACAAATAGGGCTGAGATGAAGAGAGCCATGGATACAGAGGAACGTGCCATCAATTTGACCTAAGTAAACAAAAGTAAATGTACATTAAATAATCATATCAAATTAATACAAAAGTGTTCAGCCTAAACTGGATTATCGTGAAACCAAAAATTTGGTTTGAGCATCCGAAACTATGTATCATGTTCTTGTTTGGTAACTAGTGAGTTGTCGCCCCCACGCGGCGGCCCAAATCAAGACAACTGCATTGAAGGCGTAGATCAGCTCTAAACGTTGATCTAGTTTCTTGCTGTATAATTTATCTTTAATAATGTTATAAAAACATTCCTCTAAGTTACAGTAATATTTTAAACGTTGATATTTTGTCACTGTGTCTCGCGTCGTGACACGGGTGGTCTGCGTACTCCACGTAGCCCCTGCGTAAAGACGCAGCTGTAGCTCTCCGGTTGCTACTTCCTGATTTCACAGCAACAGATGAGGAACGGCTGTTTATCAGGAAGAAAGCAGCGTCTCTGCGCATCCCTTTGTCCGGACAAACGCTAGAGAAGCCTCGGCTTTTACCTGCACCGCCGTCGGCTTGAGCGGAGCAGCGGGCCGTGGTGTTGCCATGGTGGAGACCGCAGCTGCCTGTCTGTTCGAGGATATTCAGTATGAAGACATCCAAGTGGAGGCGGTAAACTTATGAACGCACGAACAACTTATGATTGGACATGCTATTTTGAGCTCGATTTAACATAACATAATGCAAATACGTCGTTTGGCTTCATACTCGAAAACTGCTATGTGTTTTTGTTTTGGGGAACCCCAGAAACAGCCCTGCCCTAAGCGTTGTTTCCACTCGACCCCCATTTCTAGGAAAACTGGGACACCAGATTATTATGGTCCTGTAATAAATCACAACACAGACTGTCTGGGCTACTTATAGTACACTATTAATCTTAATGCGCAATATGTAGTTCTTTGGTTAGTTTTTAGCCATTGTTTCACAGAATATACAATGACTGGATTTCAGAATGTACCTATATTAAATAATAGTTGTGATGTCAACATCTGTATATTACATAATCGTAATATTGGCTTTATTGGGAGGAAATTGGATCTATTATAAAACGTTATTTGATTGCTCAAGTTTTCCAGTGATCTGCTTCTGCCTGTTTATAATTAGTGACTATGCCAACAATGATCTAAGTAATGAACGCCTTCCAATATAGTTCTCATAGGCCACTGAGTTGAACAAGATAGCAACAGTTACAGTTAATCACTGGTCACTCTCGTTACTATTAGAACCATCTGTTGTTTATTTAATGTGTATTTTCCATCGTAAATCACTTTTATTTCTGTGTTGCCTCCAGGTTGTCGGCAGAGGGACTTTCGGGGTGGTTTTCAAAGCTGTGTGGAAAGGCAAAGACGTGGCCATCAAAACAATAGAAAGTGAAAATGAGAAGAACGCCTTCCTGGTAGAGGTACATATTACATTAAAGTATATTAGTCCATATATTGCCAATAATTTACAATAAACTACTGTTAATTATCTGCAATACTTTTCAGCTTCGGCAGCTTTCCAGAGTGAATCACCCCAACATTGTAAAGCTCTATGGCTCCTGTAATAATCCAGTGAGTTCATAACATTTGGCACTTTATTATATTTTATTAGTTCATTTATTATTATAATTTAGTGATATTATTTGCTATTTGATTACAAAATTGGCTGCAGGTAGGTTGAGAGTAACACACATGATGCACTGTTTGTAATGCTTGGATTGTTATTGTTTTGTGATTATTTACTTCTAGGTGTGTCTGGTGATGGAATATGCAGAATGTGGCTCATTACACAACCGTAAGTAATTATAGAACTTGTTTTAACACTGTTTTACAAAGAAGTTTAATAATGGTATTATTATTGTTGCATTTATCTTATAGCGCACTTAACTTCTGACTCTCAAAATTGCTTTACAATGTCATCTTTTTTTATTCACACCACATAAATGGTGGTAGTAAACTACTTCCTCTGTAGTAGAGCTTGGTCAGTATGGGTTTTATAATGGCCAATGTCGTCATGCCAATACCAATTGTTTAGAAATGAGAGCAAGCGGTGGCCTATAAGCTCTGCCCATATGTAGGGCCGAATTTTCTCCAAATTATGCTTTTGCAATTGCAACAAACTTATTCACAACTCAATTTTAATGCAATTCCCACAGAGAGCTGTGTAGTCACATTTTGAGACTTCATATTTTTTGCATTATCTCAATTACTATATGCAATTAACCTTGCATTAAATTTGTGCTAAAATGTGCAAAAATTAACCACAAAAGGGCAGAAATATCACTTTATGCCCTTGTTTGGGAGAGTTCACTAATTGTGTCATTTTTTATTGTTTCATTCATAGACTATATACTCGATATTCTAATTTTGCATATCTTCAGAACAAAAACTGCAATGTTATCAAAATTTTCTGTATGTTTTCCACCTCTAATGTGTGAACAGTAAGCAGACAGAAAACACTTTGGGTAAAAAGGCGCCTTGAGAAGAACCAAAATGAACAGAACAGGCTGTAGATATGTCCACTGTTCACGAGTGATGGACATTTGCTCGTTCAAAGGTCTGTAGAAGTCTGCACTGAGGTAATGTGGAGCTCATTTTCCTCTTTGTTTATCTCCTCAGTCTTGCACAGCGCCGATCCTCAGCCTCACTACACGGCGGCCCACGCTATGAGCTGGTGTCTGCAGTGCGCACAGGGGGTGGCTTATCTGCACGCCATGAAACCAAAAGCTCTGATCCACCGAGACCTCAAACCACTCAAGTAAGACTGTCGTGTGAATGAGAGCAGTTTCACAATGTGTACTAGTGATAGTAGTTTAATAGTGACAAGAGAAAGAAACAGTTTACTACCATGTAAATGTCTACATGTTTAGCACCATGAACAAAAAAAAAACAAGTACATTCATAATTCACTTTCACACATTTGGTTGAATTAGCGTTAGGGCAGCAATGATAAGTGGGAATAATTGTGACTAACTTTCTTTTCCAGTTTACAATACAATACAAGCAGAAAAACAAACAAGTACACAAGTCCATATAAAACACTGAAAACAGGTGCAGGTGTGTGAATAAAAGTTCGTTACCAGATTATTAAATTGCGACTGTGCCACCAACGTATTCAGTTTTGCTTTCCCTTCGAGTGTGTTCCATTTTTGTGAAGCAAAACAGCTAAAAGGCCTCTTTCCCGTGTCAGTTTTGGTGCAGCTCGTCCGTAGCCTTACGCAGTCATGTGACCTGGTAATCATGTGACTAGGTGACTAATCAAAAAAAAAATATTGCAGTTACTAAATTATCAGTAGCAGACCTAATTACCGTACCAGTTTAATGACACCAGGTAATTCAACTTCCAGATTTCCTTGTTTCCAGAAGTATAAAATACAACTTTATAAAAGAACATCACCAAAACATCACCAGTCAGTCAGATGAGACTATATGAAACCGGCTTATGGTTTACAATAATAGGACATATCTGGAGTGCATTTATTTGATATGTTCTGGTCTGTTTCAGTCTCCTGCTCGTGTCTCGTGGGACCGTCCTAAAGATCTGTGATTTTGGCACAGCCTGTGACATTCAAACTTACATGACTAACAATAAAGGCAGTGCAGCGTGGATGGCACCAGAGGTTTTTGAAGGTGAGTTTTAACTAAATCTCGATACAAATCAAAATTGCTAAGACAGAGGTATCAATCGATTGCTGTTCTTATACTGAAAAGTGGTTATTTTAGGCAAGAGGCTCTGTAATGTTAAATTAAAGACCATTATTATTGTAGTAGTAGTAGTAGTTTCCCTTTACTATGGATCATACCGGGACGGCTGAGGGATTACACAGACATTGGTAGTATTTTCTTGGCCTACATAAGATCTACAATATGCTTTTGCTATAGCTTGGAATATGCAAATTAGATGATCTAGTATATGGTCTATTTATGTGTTTCAGCTTCTTGTTTATAGGTGACATTTTGAGGCCTTTAAAAGACGACTCAAAATATATGACATTGAATCGATAATTGCCACGGGAACAGTTCTTTTTTTCATCATCCTTATACCATGGATTTTAAAAACTAACCATAAAAGCTGCAGTAGAGTTGATTAAAATATGTTTTGTGTACTTGAAGTTGAAAAGATGTTTAAACTTAATTTGTATTTTAACTTGATCGTCGGTTTACCATTTAAATAGTCGAATCAGTGCTTTGTAATATCATAATGCTGTTTTCCTTCTTTAGGCAGTAACTACAGTGAGAAGTGCGATGTGTTCTCCTGGGGAATTATTCTGTGGGAGGTTCTGTCCAGAAAGAAGCCGTTTGATGAGATCGGAGGCTCTGCGTTCTGCATCATGTGGGCTGTTCACAGAGGTCAGTGCTGCTCCTACAGTGTGTCAGTGTTTTATTACTGATCAGGCTAACTTCACCGGAGCATTATCTCTTTAATCTTTGCATATTCATGTTGTCAGTTTAATGATGTTATGTAGATTAAAAAATACTATCCAATTGTTATACCGTATAGAAGAAAAAGTACAACTTTTTGTCCAGTTGACAGATTTTATATTGTTCTTTTACTGTGTAGATGAGTAAACACATATATATACATATAATTAGCATTTTTTTATGCACTATAGTTTAAAAAGACCAATATTATGTTGGTTCATTGTTCATACCAGAAAAAGACATACGTAATATATCGGAAATGTACTTATACTTTGTACTATGAATTAAAACCACTTCCTCTCAGAATAATAGAGGAAGTGGTTTTCATCTTAAACCACTACAGTTTTTATGATCACAAACAGTGAAACAGTTGAAGTTGCAGAAGTTTGTGAATGTAATGACAGCAGATCGTGGAAACACCACTGCAAAAATCTCTCCATGGAGACAAACGGGCGGCAGAAACTCCACCAGGAAAGTTCCATAATGTACATTTTAAGATATTCAAATGTAAAATCTGTTTAGGAACCCGGCCGCCTCTCATCAAAGACCTGCCAGAGCCCATCGAGTCCCTGATGACGCGCTGCTGGGACAAAGAGCCCAGCCTCAGGCCCTCCATGGAGGAGGTCCGCAGCACCATGAGCAGCCTCATGAAGGTACTACACGAGAACGGTTTGGTTTGTTTATGGTCCTCAGACAAAAGTACAATTCTGGACAGTGACTTAAAATCATAACTGTGATACTATTCACCAAATATAGTCCCATAATGAACACACATGTTTGATTCACAAAAACAAAATGGACTGTAAGTTAAAGCTTTGTTGACATTCGAGATGTGGAGAGGTGATTTTATATTAATAGACCCCCCGTTGTTTTATAGCTACAAAACATTGTAGATTGTCACAGAGTTAAAAGGGAAAAACATTACATCTGGCAAAATAAATAAACAATAATTATAACTGACAACTTAAACATTCTATGCTGTAATAATGTCATAAAAGCCAATAATGACTTTCAGTATAATGTAAAATATACTTGAATCTACTTGAAACTGACATCATCATCATCACTGGCTGAATAACCCCAATTGGCTGTGCTATACTGATATAACAATACACTATTCTACCTGTAATTACTGTATTTTGTTTTGCAGTATTTCCCCGGCTCTGAAGAACCTCTTAAGCTCTCACATTATTCGTCTGGAAACAGAAGTGGCTCTTCATCAGCCACGAGCACAGGTAATCACAGCTATAATGATTACTACAGAGGTCTGTGTGTGTGCGCTAACCTGCATGTTATATTTTAGATTTGAGAGCCGCATTCTTGACCTGGTTTGGTCCTTGTTTGAACCCAGTCCTGATGTAGACTTCGTTAAGACCTCTTCAAGTCCTGATTTAATCCCCAGTTTTGGTCCTGTTCTAGTCCTTGTTTAATCCCGATCTCGTCCAGGTTTATTCCAGATTTTGAAGTGGTGTTTGTGCACATTAGAGAGACATAATGATCCACTAAGGAAATTACCTGGACACAATAGCTAACAAAATACAGTATAACGTCAATTCCTAGTAACAAACAGCAAATTACTAAGTAGTACGTTTAAAAAATAACATCTGTAGTAACAATATGTGTAAAATAAGGATAATTGTTGCAGTTTAACCATTGAGATTACACAAGTATTTTTGTTTTGTTGTGCAGGTTCTTACGCGGACTGCACCATCAGCAGCAACAGAAGTGATGACACCGGTGACTACAGGACGTCTGGAGGCAGAGAGGAGACACTGAAAAGCTTTGAGAACAAATTCCCACTGCAGTTCTGGCCCGCTAAGGTAAAGGAAATACAAACTATACTAAAATAACACTTTGAAAATGAAGTGTTAGTTGATAAATGACCAGTAGAAGCCATTGATTTCATATTAAAGCCATATGTTGACATAACCAGCACTGACCAAAAGTGGTTTACATTAGAAGTGCAAAGTATTCTGCAAATTTGAATCCGATTCAAATTTTTGATTAAAAACAGTTTTTTAAGAATAATTTTTCTTATAAGACTGCAACTGTGCAACATTTAAAACATATACAATTGAGAAACCCTATACACAAATTGCTGAAGGTATAACATTCAACAGTTTTACCAATTTAATGAGGAGGAGGGGAGGAGAGATGGAGAAAGGGAGAGAGAGAGGGAGGGAGAGATTATTATATATAGGCAATTTTATTTACAGATCATTTTAATTATAGGTATATAATATGTACTTATTCATTCATTTATTCTGTTTACTTGGAAGTTATTACAAAACATCACCATAATTAACATACACCTACACTGACCTCTTGTCTTGACGTATTTCTCGTTTGCTAAAATCCTTTTTTCTTCAGGCCACGACCATTCGGACCAGTCTATCTCGAGTCTCTAGTGTGGACAGCCAGCGCTCGCAAAGCCCCACCCACTGCACCAGCCCTGCAGCCACCTCCAGCCAATCAGAGCTCAGGATGTCTATCAGCCCTCCAGGTAGGACCAAGACCCCAGGAGGGCCATAAACATGCAAATGACACCTTTTAATGGACTGTTCAATGGATGAGTGGATTTCAATTGGTTATGGGACCTAGTTTAATCCCTAGTCTCTATTGAAACACACAGAGCGAATGTTTTTGCTTTACATTTTATAGCACACTCGACATAGTAGAGATGTATCGAAAATTAAGTGGTATCGTATTTGTTGTTTTGAAGAGATATGAAAGAAGAATGTCTATATATCGTCTAGGCTATAAGATAAACTATTAGCTTACATTTTAGGCCTTTCACTAAAATAAATACATAAAAATACAACAACAAAATTTAGAGGCACATTTTAACATATTTCTTATGGACTACTATAACATTGTATGAACATCGCCATCACAATACTTTAAAAAATCAAGATATTCTTTATGTCAATATAGCCCATACACTTAATTTAAATAATTTGTCTTTTTTATTATGATTTTCTTGTAACAATTCGCAATGTACAGCTATCAAATAAGGATCACTGTCCATGTAGTATTGTATTCATGATATAAAGCATTACTGGCTTCACTTTTTGCAACTTGCTATACAGCCCGTATCTTTTTAAGTGGGCTAAATACACCATTTAACTCTTTTATCAAATTCATATCATATTTCAAAGTCATATTTGTATTCCTGTTGAGGTCTATAGCAGATTTGTTGTATTCCTCAATAAAATAACATGCTCAAAAAATGTGACGCAATTTATTAAACTGTCAAGTTCAATCTTTAACACACAAATACTGTATTTTCGACCTGACTGCACTTTTCAGTATGCGTCACTAGAGGGCAGAGCTGTGCAGTCAAACATTGCTTGTGTAACTATTAATATTTCTACTATACTGACTCAAATTTAACTGTATATTTTCTTTGTGTTTAGCTACAAATGGTCTGGACACGGCCATGGCCAACCTCAGACTAGACATCCAGCTGCAGGTGCATAGCATTAATCGTATCGTATCATTTTAGTCATCATTTGAATACTGTTTTATTAATGTTTTGACCATAATTCCTCCCACAGCCTTTGACCCCATGTCCAAACTCCAAAGAGTCCATGGCGATCTTTGAGCAGCACCAGAGGATGGTCCAGGAGTATCTAAAAATCCAGGCCGAGATCGCACACTTTGTTCGGAAAAAGTAAGTTAAGAAGATTTGTGTTACTTATGGGGACGTTACATTACATTGATTACGTTAACCATAGTCAAATGCAGAGGACAAATTTGCCTACAGGGACAATAAAGTCTACCTTAACCATAATATTACTGTTATGTCACTGGGCAAAACACTCACCTTGCACGTGTTTGTTATAGTTTTGTTTACTATGGACCACGAGTCTGGAATAAAGAAATCCATCCATCTATATCTATACAAAAAGCTTCATCATAAGCTTCAACTTCAATGGTTTATTAGGTCCCCAGGGGGCAGTTGTTTGTGGATATCTACAACCTCTGAGTCGAGTAGCGAGACCATGAACAAGGACATAAGAATTAAGTTAAATAAGTGTGTTGGGACAATATGCTGCAGCCGCCGTAGCTACAAAACAATGGCATTTACATAATAGTTTATCTATGCCAGTGTTTCACAAATTTATTCCTTCATTGTTCATTTTATCCTCTCTTCTGTCGCCTTTTGGATAATTTCTTGTTTAGAACTATAGTGACAGGCCTTTTTAGACCTGGTTCAGCCCTAGATTAGACCTGGAATACCCCTGTTGATTTCATTGCATTCATTCATTTCATTTATTTATTTATTTCGAGCTGATTAATGAACACGTGTATCCAGTACACTTAATGCACTTTCGCATATTTTTTTGTTATTTAAGCTCAAAAAGGAGTGGGAAGAAGAAAATTGATTAAATCCCACCCCTGTCTTCCATTGGAACATAAATGAAACTGTTTGTTTAAGCTTCCTGAAAGCCACATCTTTCCTTTTGTGGTACTTGGTGTGAAATGTTTGAGAGCCACTGATCCTTGATACTTGATGTTTTAATGTTTTGTGACAGGCAGGAGTTGACTCTGGAGTTGGAGCAGGAGCAGAGGGAGCAGCAGACCTCCTCTCACCTGATCCAGGAGCACAGCAAACTGAAGGAGGACCACAGCAGCCTCACGTCCTACCACCAGGGACTGAAGACCAAGCTCCGGATGATACAGAGCCAACAGGACAGCTAGTGGTCATCTGTGTGTAGGGGTGGGCGATATGCCAAATTCACTACTTTTTTGGAGCCAGATCATGTAAACTTGGTATTACTGAACAAAAATCAGCTGCTCCTGCTGACAGTTCACGCTTCCCTTCTCTCCACCTGTCACTCAATTCAAGTTTATTTCTATATATATATATTAATAGCACATTTTAAACAACTTCAGCTGAGCAAAGTGCTTCACATGAGGGTTAAGCGCAAAAAAATACAGTACAAGCAGAATTAACACCAAATACATAGGAAAAGTACATCAGAATACCAAGATATCCTGTTTAGCTTGTATTAAATGCCAGGGAGAAGAGTTAAAGACTGGAAGAACCTTAAAAACGCTGCCCAGTAGGAGGAGAGAAGCACTGAATCACGATACGATTACCGGTAGTTCCCAAAAATAGCATATCGTCACAGGGATGAGCTCACGATTCGATTTTTATCACCATATCGCCCAGTCCTCGGTGTATGGGCTGGTGCAATGGGCTGAGTGAGACTGCTACATACTGACAAAGAATAATGTATAGAAGAGCTTTTTACAGGA
Organism: Periophthalmodon schlosseri; assembly: GCA_000787095.1. Lineage (NCBI taxonomy): Eukaryota > Metazoa > Chordata > Actinopteri > Gobiiformes > Gobiidae > Periophthalmodon > Periophthalmodon schlosseri. The sequence goes on from KN469996.1 coordinate 12,171, forward strand.
AAAAAATGTTTAGTTTATTTTGTGTCAAATATTATTGAAAAAAACTACATAGTGAATTTGTTTTACTTGGTCAAATAACATATACATACATATATACACAGTAATAATCCCAAAATGGGGGTCAAAAGTCAGATTTTCCTGTTTATTTTACAAATGTTGAACCTGATCATTTCTATTATTGACTAGACCCAACATGGCCTATAGAATGTTGTTAATAATATTCGTTTTCTCTGCCCCCCATCTGTTTTAAATATTATTGGCCTATAGAATGTTGTGACATGAAACCCAGCGATATGACGTTAACCGCTGACCAAAAAGATGTGTTTTTAGTTATACAAGGAAAACTGTATCAAAAATCAAACTGGAAAACTCAATGATCTTTGTCAGTGAACTTCAAAGTGTAACCCAGCTATATTTAGTTAAAAGCAGAAGAGGTTTCAATGGATTTTTTCTTAAATAAAGTTGTCATGTTGGCTTCCATTAAGAAACCATTATGGGATCTGTAAGCACTGGTCAGACGACACACGCAACACATTGTCCAGATGACTACCCTTGAAACCTTTTGTACCATGGACCACTCCTGGCCCAGTTAAGAATTAAATCGACTAATTATACACATTATATTGTAAAACACCATTTAAATTGAATGAACTTAATGATATGCCTCGTTTTATATAATCCATTGATGTGGGACTTGAGAGGATGCACAGGGTCAAAGAAAACCTTCATTATAATTCATTTCAACAGTCCTGATGACTCACTGCTTACTAACAGATTTTCGTCACACAACAAACATATGAGTCATTCAGATTTCAGCTATTTTAATGGAAGACACTACACCATGACACCCTTGTACTTGGGTTTTCAAAGTAATATTGAGCCTTAAATGTTTCTTCAAGCTCATTGTATGTAAATGTAATGGGACCAAAGCTTCATTTGTAAATAGACTTTTATTTTGAAATGTTTTGGTTGTTTTTATTTTAAAGTTTATCTTTGAGTGCCATAAACTGACATTATATCTGTTTTAATGTGTTTTAAAGGGAATGGTCTATGCACATGAACATATTACAAAGTGTACTGTGAATGCAAAGGCTTCCAAATAGAAATAATTGCAGAAAAAATGTGTAACTTTTTTTTGTGTTTTTAGATTTTACAGAATGTATTTTGCACTGGTTGTATTTGGCCCCATATTAAAATCTCATGTATTCAATAATTCTGTGTATCTTTCCTTTTCGCGTTCATCAATTTAACCCTGGAGAACCCACGGGGTCAAATTTGGCCACAGTTAATTGCTGCTACCCAAACCAAACAAACAAAAAAATATGTCAAATTTAACTTCAAAAAGCCCAGAGAGCCACTTCTGGCCCCTGCATAGAGACACCTAGTGGATGAATACTGAACTAAAATGAGCCAGAGTGGTAGTGATTTTGGCCTTGTGTTCTTGTTTCCATTGGCCAAAGTGACGTTTGTACATTTGAAATTCAGTTCTAACATGCAACAAATAAAGCAAAAAACAACATTGTCTCATGTCTCATTGTATCTGTGGTTGACTGATTATTTTCCTAAATTTAAAATAGTTTGCATTGACAGTGTTTGTTATTGTGATTCTTTGAAATGATACACTTAAAGCCCAATGGGTCAAATTTGGCCCTGATCCTAAATTAGGGAATAAAGGGTTCAAATTGAAAAAGTGGATATTTCAGTGTTCAGTGGAACTTATAGAGTAATTTAATGCATTGTTCATAATTTTCCAAAGAAGAAAAGGGTCCTTGGGTTCTCCAGGGTTAATGCCATACTGTGGAACATTCCAGGCACTGCAATAACATCTGAAGCAGCCCACTGTGCCCACTCCTGTCACCATATGATTGAGTGGTTGGTCAGTTGGTTTCTGGCTTAAACAACGGACAACAAAAATGTACATTATCAACATAACAGTTTTCAAAGCCGGTGGTCAAACAAGTACAATATTTATTTTATTTGAATTATGACAGTGCATATTAATATATCAATGTGTCAGCAGCAGCTTTATCATAAATATGCCGGAGTTAGCACAGGTACATTCAAAAGATATATATAATGATTACTACAGAGGTCTGTGTGCTAACCTGCATGCTATATTTTTTTTGACTTAAGGTGCATCTTGAACTGGTTTGGTCCTTGTTTGACCCTAGTCCTTTGTTAAGACCTCTTCAAGTCCTGATTTAATCCTGGTTTGGTCCTGTTCTAGTCCTTGTTTAATCCTGATCTAGTCCAGGTTTAGTTCTGGGTTTAATCCCAGTATAGTCCAGATTTTGAAGTAGCGTTTGTGCACATCTGAACGCAGCCTTATCGAAACACAACTGATCCACTAAGGAAAAGATGTAGTTCAATGTAATTCTTCCTGTGTCTAAAACAGTGCAAACATTCACAAAACTGGCACACAACACAAATTAGAAAAGCAAGGACTTTTTGATATTGTTATAAATGCTTAAACCATCCTTCCTGTTCCTTGTTCCTGTTTGAGATGTTGTTGTCACTGGTACAGTTGAATCCACAGAGGAGAGAAAGAGCTTTGTGAACCAGAGCCAAACCTCCGCTATCCGGCTGAGCTCGTGGTGATGTCACTCTCATTCTTCGCATTCTTCTGAACACAGACAGTTAAAGGCCAAGTCCACACAATCGCATTACAGCAAATGTTATCAAGCTATAGCTCACAATACGAAAATGATATGAACTTTTTAATGAATACGCCCACACTGAGGCAACATAGGAGGCAAATGGAAGCTACCTCTGTGTTCTTATTTTAATCTTTTTGGTTCGTATGGAGAGTTTGACATCACAACGTTCTGTCCATGGGTTTCTGAATGATGAAAAGTTAGGGATATTGCTACGATACGGTGTGGTCACATTTTTATATAGCGCTTTTCCACGTTCAAGGCAGTCAAAGCACTTTACATCAAGGAAACGCTCACCCATTCACACACACACACATTCATTCATCGCACTACCAACCTGCGGGTCAGTGTCAAGAGCTGGATTCGAACCGCCAACCTTCGAATCAGAAGACGAACACTATTAGCTACTGCCGCTGGAGTGATTAGCAATTTAAAAGAAAGTATTATATCTTTTGAATGGGAAAAGTCCTCAAAATGTTGCATATAACAGGAAGCTGAAATATGAATGATCAGGTTGAACATTTGTGATTTTTTTCAGTTTTATCCGCATGAATTCATCTATAAAGTGAGAGAGAAAAGTACAGAGTTGAAGTAAATATTCTTTTTACAAACTACATGAGGTGTACGATGTAGTGGTTTTGTTCTGTCTTTTATGTCAAAGCGTTTCAATGCACTTCAGGCAAACCAGCCATAGCTTAAGACACCATTTTCTCTGACCTTGTATTCAGCCTTGGTCATTGTGTATGTTTAGATACTGGTGAATTTCTGTGTAGTAACCTTGACTGTGACTCCTTTTCACAGAAATATTTCTTTTAAATGGTGAACAATGTATTGCGCGGTGTGGGTTTAACCTTGGATCACTGTTGGTACATCTGTTTTGAGAAATGAGTTTAACAGACTTTCCGCTTGTTATATCAGTGTAAATCTTAAGAAAGTTGAACACATTACTTTCAGCAACTATACCTGTTAATAATATTATAATAGCAATTGCTAAAACATACGTATTTTTAAAAATGATTTCTAAATAAATGATCTTAGTTTGTATCTTAGTTTGTCTTTTAGTCACCAACTTTTCCAGATGTTTTAGACACATTTCAGGCAGTTATAAGCATTAAAAACATAATCTAATGTCACGAGAAGGGAGTACAGTTTAATACATGTAATAAGAGAGTCCAGACCTTAACCCCATTGAGAATCTTTGGGATGTGCTGGAGAAGGCTTTGCGCAGCGTCAGACTCTACCATCATCAATGCGAGATCTTGGTGAAAAATAAATGCAACACTGGATGGAAATAAATCTTGTGACATTGCAGAAGCATCGAAACAATGCCACAGCGAACGCCGTAATCAAAGTTAAAGCCGTCCAACGAAATATTAGAGCGTGTGACCTTTTTTTTGGTGGCAACTTTTTTTTTGGCCAGGCAGTGTATATTTCCTTTATTTGATTACAGCTTGCAATGCTTCACAAAATACCTTGAAAAGTTGCTTCTCCGCAGATCTGACCTCGTCACTGTAGATGAGTTTAATGCCAAACCGTGGAACATTTCAGGCAAAGCAATGACATCTCCATGGAGACAAGACAAGTCAATTCTTCTTTCACAAGTTAACTTTTAACAGTACATGCTAATAGTTCAAAATATCACAATCAAAATCTAAGTAATGTTTTTTTTCCCACAATTGAGTAGCAAATGGTCAGATTTTTATACAGGGCTTTTCCACCTTCAAGGCTTTACATCAAGGAACCACCCACCCATTCACACACACATTCACACACTGGGGCGAGGTGGGTTAAGTGTCTTGCCCAAGGACACAACAACAGCATTCATCTGTGGGAGCACCACCAACCTGCGCGCCAGTGGCTCCAACTGCTCAACCAGTGATGTTTAGGTCGAGAGCAGGATTCGAACCTCCAACCTTCGGATCAGTGGACAAACACTCCACCAACTAAGCTACGCTCGGCCCATCCTTATGAGGAAATACATTTGAATTTTTGTGAATATTTATTTACTGTTTGGCTGCGAATATACCTCAACATTATCTTTTATTCGATAACTCAATTTAACCTTTAATGCCACTTATTTTAAAGCTTCTTTACTGTTCCCCCTTATATTGAAATTCCTATTCACAGCAGTATTGCATTGAGTGAAGTCATCGATTTGCTGTTTAACCCGAGAGTCAATAATGCGATGAAGAGGAGACATTTTGTTCTCAGTGCTCAGGTTATTTCTCCTGGAGGTGTTTTCTTTTGTCAGAGAAGAGGACTAGCTCCGCGTCAATGTGAGCCGGCAGTTACCATAGCAATGCAGTGGTTTTTATAGATCCTTTGACAGGACTTTGATATGCTCCGTGGTAATTCTGTGTTGTACCCACGATGCACCGCACACACACATATAAAGGGTGCGCCCTCATTGGTTGGACTGTACCTGAACCCGCCATCCCACTCCGCACATCAGCAAACGTCTGCCAATCACAGAGCAAAGACCAAAGAAGTGCAAAAGGCTGAGATACTGTTTTGTGCATACACTTGTTTAGTTTTGGAAAATGGCATGAATCTTATGGTGAGTTTAAACTTGCACATTGCGACTCTACGGGGACTAAACGCAAACGAAACCGGGACTAAATCTGGACTAGATCAGAAATAAACAACAGGACCACACCAAGTCTACATCAGGACTAAAGTGGGCGCAGAGCAGGACCAAACCACGAAATGTGAACACAACCTGTTTTATGTCTCTAGTTAGTTGTCCGTTAACTGCCCACTTAACCTTATAATGCCAAATGTGTCAAATCTGATACAAGCATTTCTGAGACCTAATGCATCACCTTATGGTAAAAACTTCACTCAAAACCCTCTTGTATCCAGTCTGACACGTGTCTTCCGCTCCCTGGTGGATACCTTTATCACTACAACAATTAAAACACAGTACATGGGACAATCCAAGATGATTTAATAATAGTTTTTGTAATTTTTTTTTTTCAAATTTTGAGAAAGGGCCAAATAAAGGTTCCAGATTCAAAAAATCAGAAGTTTCTGTCCATTATTTCTGGGGTCAGGCATTACATGGTTAAAAAAGAAAATGATAATGATATATATATATATCTTTTTTGTCCAGTTGACAGATTTAACTTTGGCTTTCACTATGGATCAGACCTGGACAACTGAGGGATTACACAGACTTAAAATATATATTACATTATGTCATCTGTTACAAAAGGAATACTGGATGTTGATCCAAAGCTAATTTATCAAAGTACATCTCCGACGTGTTAGTGCCATATGAACCATCTCTCTAGTCCTGCTGTAGTCCTGGTTTAGTCCTGGTTTAGTCCTGGTTTAGTCCCGGCCTCCTGCTGGTGCCCAGAGTCAGGACTAAACATGGAGGATCAGCGTTTCAGTTTAATGCAGCTAAAACCTGGAACAGTCTTCGTGAAGATGTGAGACAGGCCTCTACTTTGACAATGTTTAAATCCAGGCTCCAAACGGTTCTGTTTAGCTGTGAATATGACTGAAAGGTTTTTTCTACACTCTTCTCTAATGCTAATTTTATGATGATTATTTATATTTTGATTTGTTGTATTGTGTTTTTAACATCTTTCTTATTCTGTAAAGCGCTTTGAATTACTTTGTGTACGAATTGTGCTATAGAAATAAACTTGCCTTGCCTAATTTGCACGTTTTTAGATGAAATGAAATATGACATAATAAACATATTTAAAACATTTCTTTGTTTAGTGAAACTTGTACACTTATATTGTACATGTATTTGCTCTTAATTCTTTAATGCTTTTACGCTATAATGATTAGTTTGCAGCGGCATTCGAGCTCTTCATGGACACTCTCACCGTGGATACAGAAGCAGGTGCGGTTGGAACAAAGTAGTATTTGATGCAATATAAATTTGTGCTTCTCCGTTACCCCAGAGAAAGGCCTTTACGTAACCTACTCATGAATTCTGTATGAGGAACTGCGATCGTAGTCAAACATTGTTCAAGCCTGCACATAACAGACAAGGCCGCGTTTGGAACGTCTCCTCACTATATCGTTTTTATATCATTCATTATCAGACAATTAAACAGCAGGATTCTACAGATGCCGTCCACTTTTCACAGTATGAGAGTGAAGTCGAGTGTCTGGCTCAGTGACACAACGGCAGCGATGACAGCGGATCACCTTTTCCGGTGGAGGGTCTGCCAGCTTTTTTCTATCTCCATGGAGACAGGCAGGTGTCAAGATACAGGTCAGATGTATGGAGAGGCGACGCCGCTGAAAGCATTTTTACAGCAATAAAAACACCTGTAAATGAATGAATAAATGTATCGATGGGTTTAATGCTATACTGCGGAACATCTCAGACAAAGAAAAGCAGAAGAAATACATAGTGTACCTTTATTTTGTTATTTTTGCCTTCGGAGATGATTGGCCTGATATGTTTTTTACATGCGTGTATTTGCTTGCTTATTTATTTAGGTAGTGAATATTTTATCGAATTTAAATCATTGCTCACTTTGTCTCCTTGTCTTCTCTCCTCTAGCTCCGCCCCCAAACCTGCGTCTGCTCACCTACATGATGCAACTCTCCTCTGTGTTAAGTAACGTGTCTCATTGTGCTTTTGCTCCCAAACTCATGTTCTGATTTATACAGGTTGTAAACTCAAATTGAAGGGATCGTGTAGACTCCTGCAGGTAGAGAATGGTGTGAGAGGTGATTGGTTGAGAGGTAAAGGTAGAAGGCTGTGATTGGTTGACTTATAAGAACAATGTCTAGGTTAAAGGTTCCAAATTACACTGTTTTCTGATCTATTTTATAATGTTGTTTCCTCATCACAAACAGACCTGGAGTTGTGTTTTGTTTCATGTTTAACACACAAACCCTGCGTATTTAGGCTGAGTTGTTCTCTCGAACAGAAAACACTCTGTCCCACCTTGTGATGTCATGTGGTGATACAGGAAGTGCTCCACTGTGTTTTGAAACTCCATACACCTTCACTGGAATCATTTGGATAATTTCAACCATGGGATTGCCAATCTTTACTGAACTAAAGGTAAAAGGCAGCTGTTAACTTGAAAACTACCACTTCATGACATCACACAGTGGAACAGAGCATTTTGAGCATTGGAGATGTAGACAGACGAATAATAAAGGGTTACTCAAACATGTGCGAATGAAACAAAATGCAACTCTGGGTATGTTTTTGAGGAGAAAGGGTTACCAAACATGTGCGAATGAAACAAAATGCAACTCTGGGTATGTTTTTGAGGAGGTAACAACAGTTATAACATGGCTTAAAGCTCACAAGAGTCATTTTGTGTAATATAGGACCTTTAAGCAAGGCACACTTTAACGTCCCTTAAGGGAATTATGTGTCATCTGTATCTGACTCAATTATAGAGGAGCTTTTGGCAGCGTCTTCAGATCTTGCCCATATATTGGTCAGTACTCCCTATAGCTACGTGAAACTTACTTACACAAGGATGTCAGCTTATACTTACATGACTAAAATGTACTCATATAGTACTACTACTGCTGCCAAAGAGTATAAAGTACCCATGAAAATACTACTCAAAAAACTAGTTACAAGTTACCTTTATATATAATTTTGGTAGTGTTTTAGATCAGGCTTTTAACCCTGGAGAACCCACGGGGTCAAATTTGGCCGCAGTTAATTGCTGCTACCCAAAATGAACAAACAAAAAAAAATGTCAAATTTAACTTCAAAAAGCCCAGAGTGCCACTTCTGGCCCCTGCATAGAGACACCTAGTGGATGAATATTCAACTAAAATGAGCCAGAGTGGTAGTGATTTTGGCCTTGTGTTCCTGTTTCCATTGGCAAAAGTGTGTTTGTACATTTGAAATTCAGTTCTAACATGCAACAAATAAAGAAGAAAAGAACATTGTCTCATGTCTCATTGTATCTGTGGTTGACTGATTATTTTCCTAAATTTAAAATAGTTTGCATTGACAGTGTTTGTTATTGTGATTCTTTGAAATGATACACCTAAAGCCCAATGGGTCAAATTTGGCCCTGATCCTAAATTAGGGAATAAAGGGTT
>JACM01067453.1:0-15831 GCA_000787095.1 Periophthalmodon schlosseri
AAAATATGTCTCATTTTAACCAATATCTCTACATTTATACTTTAACAGATGAACAACACTTGTGTGAAATACTTTTACTTTTTTACTCTTAAAGTACATTTTTAAACAGGTACACTTTTTAGTGGATTTTTTTCTTGTGATACTTTTACTTGAATAACTTTTTACCTCTGTATCTGTACTTTTACTTAAGTAACAAAATCCTGCACGGTCTGCAGTGTCTCGCCTTACGCTCCATTTGATCATTATTGTGACTTTTATATGTTTATGTCAGTAGAATATGAACAAAGTGTGGAGAACATAAAGAGACTTACCGTTTGCTATCTGCCCCCCTCTCTCGCTCGCCAGCTCTCGTCTTCTCTCCAGGACGTTTTCAAGAGCTGACTGAAGTTTGCATGGAAGAATAGAGTCCTCATCGTCCAACTAAAAGTAACACATCAAATGATAATGAAATGATAATTTAAAATCCTACATTTATATAATAGTTTCAGATGGGAGGCAGAGGCTTATATAACTCTAACTTTCTGAAATTACTCAACATAATAGAAAATCCTCTTATTTTTTCAGTGGGACAGACTCTGTGCTCAAAAGCGCCCTCAATCTCACTGTTAGTGTCATTACTTTCTGTCCAGTTTTATCTCTATGAGGTTTTTGAAATGTGCTATAGAAATAAAATTTGAATGAATTACACACCTGTCTAAGAAACCTCCTGCTCCCCAGATCAACCACTAAAACCTGCACAAAAACAAGACAAGGTCATGTACGATCTGCAAATGTTGTAAAACTAATTTAAAGTGGGACGAAACATCTAAACTCCGCCCACAAACACAAATAGAGCTGTTAAACTGGGTAGTACCTGGAGGACTAAAGGGGAGAGTGAGGGGGGAGGAGGGGCGGGGCCTGGAGGACTAAAGGGGAGAGTGAGGGGGGAGGAGGGGCGGGGCCTGGAGGACTAAAGGGGAGAGTGAGGGGGGAGGAGGGGCGGGGCCTGGAGGACTAAAGGGGAGAGTGAGGGGGGAGGAGGGGCGGGGCCTGGAGGACTAAAGGGAAGAGTGAGAGGGGAGGAGGGGCAGGGTCTGGACGTATAAGGAACAGTGTGAGTGGTTGAACAGGTATCTACACTTCAAACTTTGCCCCCTGCAGCCAGGTGTTTGTAATCAGAAACACCTGGCTGTAATCAGAGCAGTCCTGTGTGATATCACATAGTACTTGAAATTGCAAAGTCCACTTAAAATGCCTCAAAATGAAAAGGGACAGTGGGCAATGCTTTTAAAACACTACAAGTGTTTTAGTGTTTCGTCCCACTTTGAATTCTATGTGATGTCTTACTGCTGACCTCCTCTAGGGGCAGTTCATTGAGGTGGGGCAGGGAGCTGGACAGTAGACCCACAAAGAAGGGCGTAGGAGTACACACGATGTCCAGCATGTTGGAGGGGAGCACTGGTATGTACGTGTGCTGCCAAACAAATGGATACAGCAGAGCCAGTACTGCATGACAACACTGAGACAGAGAGCTGAGGAGAGAAGAGAACCTCACTATACATCACCATAACACAATCAAACTATACATTGTTACAGATACCGCAGCAAAAAAAATACTCAAGTAAAAGTATGAACATGAAAAAATCTACTTAATGTACTTAAAGAGTAAAAAGTAAAAGTATTTTGCAGAGAGATTTCTTCATTTTTCTAGCTGTTTTTGTGTATTTGTGTATTTGGTTTGCTCAAAGTTGGGACGTTAACTTACTTTCCAGATCTAAAATGTAGTGGAGTAGAAAGTATAGAAACCTGTTCTCAAATGTAGTGAAATAGAAGTAAAAAGTATGCACTTTAAAATGTACTTAAAGGTGCACTGCGTAACATTTCTAGTGGAGGACCCGCCCCCTGCTTGTCTCCATGTAAATGTTATAGCTTTGTCTAGAATGTTCCACAGTATAAATTAAACTTGTGCATCACGTGGGAGATAAACAGGTAACAGCACGACGCTATGTTACAGTTCAGATCTGTGGAGTGTCGCCCCTATTCACAGAAGGAATTACTGTATTTTTGAGCAATACAAACACTGTAATGGATCAATGCCAGATAGATATGTTTAATGTCATGCTATGGAACATTCCAGGCAAAGCATAACATCTCCATGGAGACAAGTAGGTAACGGACCCTCCACCAGAGAAGTTGCACAGTGAACCTTTAAATAAAGTACAGATACCTAAACGTTTGGCATAAGTACAGTACTTTGCTACTTGTACTTCATTATGTTCCACCACCGCAAATCAAAGGCTCCTGTGAATATCTAGATGAATTAAAGCTGCACTATGTAATTTTTCTGATGGGAGGGTGCCGCAATTATTTGTCCCCATGGAGATGATAATGCTTTGTCTGGACTTCTCCACAGTATAACATTAACTGTGTCTATCTCAGTGGAGACAAGCAGATGCCACCAGGCCAAGCTAAAGGCCAGATCTGTGGAGAGGTGACATTTTTGGCATAGTTTTGTTTTGTTTTTGAGTAATAAAACACCTATAATTGAATGAATGTGAGATAGATGCATTTATTACCATATTGTGGAACATTCCAGACAAAGCAATAATATCACCATGTTGACAAGCAGGTAGCAGGCCCCTCACCAGAAAAGTTCCATAGTGTGCTTTAAAGGTCCTATATTATGCAAAATGGACTCTTGTGAGCTTTAAGCCATGTTATAAAAAGTTTTGTTTCATTCACACATGTTTGAGTAACCCTTTTTTATTAGTCTGTCTACATCTCCAAAGCTCAAAATGCTTCTGTTCCACTTGTGATGTCATGTAGTGCCATCCATCCATCCATTTTCTTCCGCTTATCCGGGGCCGGGTCGCGGGGGCAGCAGTCTGTCATGTAGTGGTAGTTCTCAAGTTGACAGCTCCTTTTACCTTTAGTTCAGTAAAGATTGGCAATTCCAGGGCTGAAATTATCCAAATGATTCTAGTGAAGGTGTATGGAGTTTAAAAACACAGTGAAGCACTTCCTGTATTACCACATGACATCACAAGGTGGAACAGAGTGTTTTCTGTTTGAGAGAAGAACTCAGCCTAAATATGCAGGGTTTGTGTGTTAAATGTGTGTAAATGAAACAAAACAATGAAGAAACAACATAACATAGATCAGAAAATAGTGTAATATTGGCCCTTTAAGTAAAGTTAGATGTTGTGTTAATGTTCCGCAGCCTAAACAGAAGAGGGCGCTGTTTCCTGTATCACATATTCCCGTAAAACGATTTCCCACAGAGGACATGAGCTCCGTGTTGGACTTCCATCGCTAACGTCACAGCACATTCCGGACTCTACTATAGCTTCTGCCTTTGACTCCCAGAGCAGCACAAACAAACTGTGCTGGGACGAGGGGTCAGAGGTCACACTAAAAATACGCCTCTGCCACGCTCTCGGAAAAACACTGAGGCTACTTGATCCATTTGATTTATAATGTGGAAGTGGAGGGTGTGTGAATTAAAGAGGGACCTGTGTGAGATTTAAACCAGCTCATAACTGTGTTCCCTCATTATGCACACGGACTTTGCATGTGATGAAATGTATGGATCAGAGAATCACAGAACATGTGGATGCTGGGGCTCCTTTCTATTTCCTACAGTTCTGACCTTCCTTCCAGCTTCACTTTAAAGTCAATTTATAATATTCAGACTTAGTTAAACCAGACTCATGGAAGTGAACCTGAGTTTGTCTGCGGTGAAGATGACGCGTCGCTCCAGGAGTAAAGAGCTGAAGACCCCGAGGAGCTGCCTCAGACTCAGGGACGAGAACAAACACTCGAAGTCCACATGCTCCAGGCGAGAGTCAGAGGGACGACACAGCTCCATCACCTGAGAACAAACAGGGTCATCTATAGGGTCAAAGGTCATCAACGTGCTTTTGTACACTGCTCTTATGAAGCAGAAATCTACCTGTCTAATCGAACATCATTTCTAACGAGCTCTGCACATGGCCCCACAGTCACAGCCCTGATGTTTCATGTTTCACAGGCCATTACTGATTACATAAGACTTGAAAACGTGGGCCAACAAGTTTTTTATTTTAGACAAATCAACAGCAAGTTTCATGTGTTTTACAGCTATGTCCATTTATGTCCAGCTATGATCCTCTGACCAAAGCCTGGGCAAATATGGCTCCCCACAAAGCTCAAAATGCACAGACAGCCTGACACAGATGGATTACAAACTTCATTTCAAAATAGAATGAATGTAAAAAAGTACCTCTGTACCGGAGCCAGGGAGGAAGGTCCTGATGGTGATGGTTTTCCCTGGAGCAGGAAACTGTGCCTCCATTATGGCTCTCATGAAGGGCTGCACCAGAGCCGGAGACAAGGCCCTCCTTCTCTCCACCTCGTCCAGCACCTAAACCATAGACTGTATATATAAATTGACATAGCTAACCTGCTAGCTGCCACGTTCCAAATATGAAGTGATCATGGGCGCACTTCCATCTCCATTGACTCCAAGGCTCCAACTAACTTTACATTAGAAAACTGTGGCCCCCCTCTCTGTAACTGCTGCTGTCAGACTCGTCATTTTGGTCTTAAAATGTTTGTATTAACCCGCTCTACGTGATCCTGGGGTTTTTATTTCACTATTGTGCTCGTAAATCAATATATAAACATTAATAAGAGATAAATCAGCTGCCTTCTTTCTCTGAAGTCGCTCGGCCATTAGCACTGTTTTCAACAGGTTCGCTCCGGATTGGCTCTTTGGTTGCTATGATACTCGCAGTCGGAATTCCAAATATGGAACTTTGCTCCAAATTGGCCCCTATAACTGCTCTAGCCTCAATGAGCTTCATTTGACTGGAGCTGAACGCTGTGGATGATCCCACTTAGTCCACTTCTTTATACAGTCTGACCTAAGCATACACAGAGATCATGTGCATTAAAACACTGTTCAGTCTATACCATAATCTGCACTGGGGGCTGTTAGGTTTAGTTCCAATACAATTTTATTTTTAGAGCAATTTTAAGCTGTTCAAAGCACAAAGTATTATTGTAAGAAACATACAGAAGATATGGTGTAAACCTTTACCTTTGAAAACAGGTTGAAGCAGCCAAGATGGCTGATGATGCAGTAGACCTCAGGCAGACGTCGGCCTTTTCCGGTGGGCTGCAAACACAGTATTTAAACAGTGACCCAATACAAACAGCTCTACATTTATCAACTGTTTATTTTTGATTTTAATAAGAATAAAACATTTATGTTACAGTTTTGTTATTTTGTTATTGTGTTACAGCTGCCCTGGGGTACACTGACAGAAGTGAGACTGCCAATCTGCCCCATCGGCCCTTCTGTTCCTGAAGATGTGAGACAGGCCTGTGATTTTAATGTCTTTCTTATTCTGTAAAGCACTTTGAATTACTTTGTGTATGAATTGTGCTATACAGATGAACTTGCCTTGCCTCACTACCAGCAGTCATTCAATTTCACACCACACTCATGTACACATTGGTATGATGGGTGAAGTGTCTTGCCCAAGGACACTATAGCAGTATTTCCTGGTCAGAGATTGAACCAGCAACTTTCAGGTCACTGCCCTAACATTCCGATATTCAAGTTTATTTTATATAGATAGAAAAACAGCTGTTCTTAGCATTGGCGTGCACGCACACACACACACACACACACACACAAACACACACACACGCGCACACACACACACACACACACAAACAACATGCACACAACAGACACACACAACACACACGCAACACACACACACACACACACACACACACACACACACACAGAGCAAACATACTTTCCCACACACACACTTCCTCCAGTTTAAGACGCACGCATTTCCCACAGGCCTCAGTCTGTTTTGGCACGATTGTTTACACGGTCGTCGTCATGGTTTTCACTCACTTCCTGTTCAGAGGCACTGCTGTGGAGCTCTCCTCTCAGTATTTTTGTCCTTTTATTATTATTATCATTATTATATTGTATTTACCAGTAATCTCCGGCAGTATCCGAACCTCCTGCCCCCGTCGATTCCAGTCAAAACAAAGGAGAACATTTCGCTGTGAGAGAAAGAAAGAGTCAGTGAGATCCACGGGTGTCAGAGGGATGGAACGTTTGGACCGTTGCCATAGCAATTACGCATGCAAATAATAGTGATTTTGAGTTTAATCCTGATGTAGACGTGGTTTTAATCAAATGTATTCCTCCAAAGTCCAGTGGTGGAAGAAGTACTCTGGACAAAACTGGACAAAAAGTTGTAGGAGTGAAGAGGTTTGGCTGCTCATCCAAGCTGCTTCTTCAGTTCTGGTCAGATTACTGCTGGACACTGCCTTATAACTATCTGCAGGGAGGAGAAGCCGCGGCTTGGATGAGCAGCCAAACCTCTTCACTCCTACAACGTTTTGATACCTAAAAGTACTTTACTGACACAGGATTGTATTATATTATAGTAAAAAATTCAACTGGGAACGGGAGTTGGAAACGAGCAAGTCTCTATCTGCATGACAACAGCTGCGAGCCTTATTTTGTAAAGTTTCACTATTTCAACCAAAAGTACATGTTAACCTCAACCACTACATGTAACCAGCTTTCTAATACTTGGCCATATGACGTATTTTAAGGTATTTTTGATCTAAAATTAAACTCAAAACACACCTCGGGTAATGTTCCACGGGCTCCCAGTCTTTGGCATCAGGGAAACAGAAGAGAGGGATGCTTCGGAGCTGGTTTTCTGTCTCTTTAGTGAGTTTGAAACTTTGCTCCAGCTGTAACACAAGACATTTTTTTCCATATATACAGCAAGATGATTTCACATTAGTTTCAGACATTCACAAAGCATTTGGACTGCTCACTAGCGCCTCAGAGTGGTCATGTGATGTTACTGTGGAGTGATGATTTAAACAGGTTTTGGCGCTGTGTTCCTAATGGTGGAGGCAACATTATATTATATCCCTAACAGCAAAATTTGTTTAAGGTCTAATTTCCGGACTAAATCTTTATGGCAGTTTGCATGTTCTCCCTGTGTCTCTCCAGGAGCTCTCGTATCTGTCGGTGTCAAAATGTTGAAAAATTGGGACTGTTGCCATAGTAATTAACAATTTAAAACAGAATATCTTATGAAAAGTCCTAAAATTTAATAGCAGGAAGCTGAAACCCATGAACCTCCAAAAACATGGCTGCACGGCGAGGCAGAGTCGGATTGGTGTATTTCGATTGTAACTGAAATATGGAAACGTGCCCACGGGACTTTAAACCGGGACGAGGTGGCCTTTTTACTGTCACACACCTGGGATATTGTCCTGAAGAAGTCAGACTGCAGATGGCGCTGTCGTCTTGCCTCCACCGGTAGGAAGACAGCGCCAAAACCTGTTTAAATCAGCTGACCGGACACGTCACAGCAACATCACATGACCACTCTGAGGCGCTAGTGAGCAGTCCAATAGGGTGGGCTTTCATATTTTTCTAATTAGCATTTGGTTTGGTGGGATAGTACCTGTGATAAAAATAGTTTTACACCAGTTGAAACAGAATACCTCTACCTATCCATCCAAAATGCAGGGACAATTTATGCACAAGGAACACATTTTGCCTGGAGGAAGTGTCTGGGGTGTGGGAAGTCTGGGAGTCCCTGCTTAAACTGCTGCTCCCCGGATAAGTGGAAGAAAATGGATGGATGGAACACATTTATTTATTTTTTTAGACTAATCATAACTATTGTGTAAATTATACAAGTTTTAGCCCGTTTACACCATAGACTATGTATAAATGGACATAGCTAACCTGCTAGCCGCCACGTTCCAAATAGGAAGTGATCATGGGTGCGCTTCCAGCTTCATCAAGTCTGGCTCCAGTTCACTTTATATTGAAAAACTCCCCTCTCTCTGTAACTCTCTTTTGGTCTTAAATGTTCGTATTAACCCGCTCTACATGATCCTGGTGTTTTTATTTTGCTACTGTGTCCATAAATCAAGATATGAACATTAATAACAGACAAATCAATTGCCTTCTTTCCCTGAGGTCGCTCTCGCTAGCGTTAGCAACAGGTGTGATTGACAGTGTTGCGGGCAGGAAGGGGCGTCACCTTCAACAGCTTCACTCCAGACTGGCTCTTTGGTTGCTATGATTCTTTATACAGTCTATTGTTGCGGGCGGAAGGGGCGTCACCTTCAACAGCTTCACTCCAGACTGGCTCTTTGGTTGCTATGATTCTTTATACAGTCTATATCTGAAACCCAGCAACGTATGACATATCTGCCGTCGTGTCCAACCAGGAAGTAAAATTATAAACAACCAAGATTTGTATCAAAATAATGATGTTAACTATATTTGACTGAAATGAGCCGTCTAACCTGTCATATGAACTTTAAACTCCTCACAAACCTTTGGGGGAAACTGCTGTGTGACCTCTGGCTGATAAAGACCACTGGCTTTAGATTTCTGCAGAGAGACGACTACGAAACATTCAAAGAGTCGCCGCTGGAGGTCGGCCGAGCTGCTCC
Organism: Periophthalmodon schlosseri; assembly: GCA_000787095.1. Taxonomy (NCBI): domain Eukaryota; kingdom Metazoa; phylum Chordata; class Actinopteri; order Gobiiformes; family Gobiidae; genus Periophthalmodon; species Periophthalmodon schlosseri. Next base: position 8,491 of record JACM01067453.1, read on the forward strand.
TGAGGCTGGGGCCGAGTCTGGACCGAGTCTGGTTCGGACGACTCAGGATGGACTTAGCTGACACAAGACGCTGCCGGTGAGCTGCGAGATAAAAACACTGTCAAGTATAACCATAGACTGTAGTAAGAAGTGGACTAAGTGAGTGTGACGTCACCCACAGCGTTCGGCTCCAGTCAAATGAAGCTCATCGAGGCTGGAGCAGTTATAGGGGCCAATTTGGAGCCTGTTTGGAATTCCGACTGCGAGTATCATACAACCAAAGGGCCAATCTGGAGCAGGCTGTTGAAGGTAACGCCCCTTCCCGCCCACACCGCTAGTTTAGCAGGGAGCGGGCTCTTAGCAACGCTGTCAATCAAACCTGTTGCTAACGCTAACGGGGGTGATCTCAGAAAAAGAAGGTGCCTGATCCATCTGTTATTAATGTTAATATCTTGAGTTACAGACATAATAGCAAAATAAAAGACACGAGGATCATGTAAAGCGGGTTAATACGAACATTTTAAGACCAAAATGATGAGTCTGACAGCAGCAGTTACAGAATTAGGGGCGACAGTTTTCTAGTGTAAAGCGAATTGGTGCCAAAGTTGATGGAGCTGGTAGTGCTCCCATGATCACTTCCTATTTGGAACGCGGCGGCTAACAGGTTAGCTATGTCCATTTATATATACAGTCTTGTACTTTTAAAAATTGGAATAAAACGTTTCCTTTACCTTTGCCTCTTTCTTCAAATTCACTCTCAGACGTGCTGTCATCTGTAACTGCACAAACACATGTTAACAAACATCAGGGCATCAGCTGATCAGACCAACTGTGGAGAAAGTGGTTCACACTGTTTGAGTTATAATAATATTATAAATATGATCAGGTCAAGTCCACCACCATCTTCATGTCGCATTATTATTATACCTGCATAGTTCAAATTAACAGGGACACGCTGATATCAATACTGACGAAGAAAAGAATGAAAAAAAGAGCTGGATCCGATATGTGGTGGGACATATAAACTGATGTAATAAGACTATTTACTGATCCTAGTTGGACCTGAAAGTCTCAGAATGTTTGAATTTTTATTTACACATTTTGTTCTGTCGTTACTTGAGAGATAATTAACAGCTATATAACACATTTGGATCAGTTTTGTCTTAAGTTAATCTTGTTTTAAGGAAATAAATGCTGTTTTAAGTCTCTGCTCTGGTATCTGTTGATATTGGGTATCAGCAGGTGCTTAAAGCTATAATATCGAAATCAGTATCAGAACTGAACCAGCTGGATCTGTGCAGCCCTAAAAACAAACTATTAACTATTTACTATTAAGAAATGTTTGTTTCACTGTAAACAAACTCTAAAACTCATTTGAAAATAGTTGAGTTGGAACTTGTCTCCAACTTCATCAACAGTCGTCTTTTCAGTTACATTTTTAACACTGGAGACTGACAGAATACCTCACCTGTTTGTTAATCATTGATACTGGAACATTTAATCCCAGATCACATGACTGCATAAGGCTAAGGACGAGCCGCACCAAAACTGAGACAGGAAAGAGGCTTTTAGCTGTTTTACTTCACAAAAATGGAACAAACTCCAAGGAAAAGCAAAACTGGAAACTTTGGAGACTCAGTTGAAATATAATATTCTGGTAATGAACTTTTATACGCACACCTGCACCTGTTTTTAATGTTTTATATGGATTTATACACACACCTGCTTCTGTTTTTAATGTTTTATATGGATTTATACACACACCTGCTTCTGTTTTTAATGTTTTATATGGATTTATACACACACCTGCTTCTGTTTTTAATGTTTTATATGGATTTATACACACACCTGCTCCTTTTTTTAATGTTTTATATGGACTTATATACACACCTTTTAATTACAAAACACAGCCACATTGGAGTGGAGCCTACCTCTGCCAGAGCTGCTCTCGGCGTAATGGTAGATCCTTCTTAAATGCTTTTTACCAATTCGAGCCTCAAAGATACTGTTGATCCTCAGCACAACCTGACAAAAAAAAGATCACCACGTTTAGGAGAAAATAACACATTTTGAAGTGCCATGTTACGACAGAACACTTGAGAGTCAGTGATAGTACTGGGTCAATGGTAAACACATTTTTATATAGGGCTTTTCACCCTGTATAAAACACACTCAAAGCGCTTTACATCAAGGAACCACTCACCCATTCACACACACATTCATACACCAGTGTACACAGACACCGGGGGTGAGGGGGGTTTAGTGTCTTGCCCAAGGACACAGCGGCAACATTCATCCGACACACTGAGGACCACATTTTGCCACTGATACAGATACTCTAACCCTAAAGCAGAATAATCCCAGTACACACTTTTCTAAATGAAATGAGCCACAACTTATAATGTTTTATGTTTTATAAATAAAACAAAAGTCACAGTATGTAAAGCACGATGAGACACTTTAGTAGTTAGTAAGTATCTGTAATGAGACACAGATGTTCATTTTCCTTAACGTACTATAAAAATATAAAAGTGTTCCCCAGTAGTGAAAGAAAAAGTTTATCAAAATAAATATGGAGTATTTCGTATATCATCGATCACAGACTGTATAAAGAAGTGGACTAAGTGAGTGTGACGTCACCCACAGCATTCGGCTCCAGTCAAATGAAGCTCATCGAGGCTAGAACAGTTATAGGGGCCAATTTGGAGCAGAGTTCCATATTGGTAATTCTGACCGACCGGGAGTATCATAGCAACCAAAGAGCCAATCTGGAGCAAAGCTGTTGAAGGTAACGCCTCTTCCAGTTTAGCAACGCTGTCAATCAAACCTGTTGCTAATGCTAACGGGAGCGACCTCGGGGAAAGAAGGCAGCTGATTTGTCTCTTATTAATGTTCATATCTGAGTTATGGACACAATAATGAAATAAAAACCCCAGGATCATGTAGAGCGGGTTAATACGAACATTTTAAGACCAAAATGATGAGTCTGACATCAGCAGTTACAGAGGGAGGGGTGACAATTTTCCAGTGTGAAGTGAATTGGAACCAGAGTTGATGGATCCGGAAGCGCGCCCATGCTCACTTCCTGTTTGGAACGCGGCGGCTAGTGGGTTAGCTATGTCCATTTATATATACAGTCTATGGTTGACAGCGATTATTAATACAGGACTAAGCCCATGTCACTCACTGTGGGTATCCTCTGGCAGGTGCGGTTGTTGGGGCCTTCGCTGTTGGACCAGGGGTTTCGGGGGGGGGTCCTGGGGGTGGAGGGGGGGCTGAGGTGAGGGGGAGACGACACTCCTCTGCTGCTGCTCACAGACTGTTGAGCTTTACGCAAATCCAGTAACTTAAAACTCCGCCCTGAGTTCTGTCTGAAGAAACCAGGTCTTAGCGCCTGAAGACAAATCAGATGTTTATTTGTTCTGCTAAAAATGACAGTTTAAGGTGCAAAATGTAACTATTCCGGTGGAGGGACCCTCATTGTTCCCCAGTATGGCATTAATTGCATCTATCTGGAGACAAGCAGGTGACGCCAGGACCAAGACACAGTTCAGTCCTGTGGAGAGGTGGGCCCATTCAAAGCATAAGAATGTATGTTTTTAAAGGTTTTTTATGAAAAAGAAAAAAAAAAACAAAACATTTGTAATTGAATAAATGCAACACAGATAAGTGTAATGCCATAATGCGGAACACTAAAGGCAAAGCAACAACATCTCCATAGTGTTACTGCAGGTGACTAACCTGTCATTAGAAAAGTGAGTATTTAGCTTGATTGCATTTGCAGAATACGACATAGGTTCTTCATTTAAGATATTTATACTTATTCCAGATGTCTGTGTCATCCCTCAGTCATCCAGGTTTGATCCAGAGTAAAAGAAAAATTTAAATCTGTTAACTGGACAAAAAGTTGTAGGAGTGAAGACTCCACTCTATACGAGAATGTAGCAACACCGTTGCAAGAGCAGCTCGGGACCTCAATCTTCTGTATATCTCCATCTCAAAGCCACTACCCACTCCTTTGAAAATAGTGAGGTACAGATCTTAGCCAAAGAAAAGAAATGGTTTGAGAAGGGAGTTAAAGACGCCATTTTTGTTAAGAAAGACAATCCATCTTTGAACAGGAATGGGGGCTTTAGACATCGTCTGTCTCCTATTTGCAACTCCATCCTCAGACCTAAAGCTAAACAAAGAAAACAATAATGCTAGCCAGTATGCTAATAGGCAGTATGCTAATAGCCAGTATGCTAATAGCCAATATGCTAATAGGTATGAGAGCACCCATTAGGGGCCTGAATGATTATGCTAAATATGACTCAGGCACAGTTCACTCTTAGTGTAGCTCATTAGACATAGCCGACAAACAGAAACTGTAAACAAACAGGTGTGTTAGCTTCAGTGTAGTTAGCTCCTCCCTTCAGATAGATATAAGACAGTATCCATCTGTAATCTGACCAGAACTGAAGAAGCGGCTTGGATGCGCAGCAAAACGTCGTCACTCCAACAACTTTTTGTCCAGTTGACAGATTTGAATATTTGACTATATTCCAGATTGTGGTGCAATGTTAGTTATGTTAATAGGACTTGACCTTGTTGGTGTCAGCACCAGGAGAAGAAGGCAGTGACTGCTGGGAGCATGAACTCTCCAGCTCAATGTCCTCATATGGGTTTTCTTTGTCTGCAGAAAGAGGCACAAACACTTTTAGCCTGCTTATTCTTCTGATGAAACCTTTAATAAACCAGCTATTATGACGCGATTAACTCACTATAGTGTACAGTTATATATACATATTTGCTACACAAGAGAATGCAAAACACATTTCCATTTATAGATAAAAAGCAGTACAGAACACACTGCAGTGGACTGACCTAATATGTCTTCATAGTGATGCTCCTGAGACAGTGACCGAGGGAACTGAGACTTTGTAGACCCTGCAGTGTCCTCCAGTTCAAATGACTTCCTGTACAGGCCACACACAACCACTTCATGCAAACACACCATTTTACACTTTACAAAGATGTGGGCTGAAATCTCACACAGGGGAAGTCAACTTTCACCTCAATTTTTATTGAAATTATCTCAAAAAGGGGCACTGTGTAACTTTTTAGATAGAGAGTAGGACACTTGCTTTTCTCCATCAAGATGTTTCTGGTATCTATCTCCATATAGACAAGCAGATTGTGCCACCACCATAGACTGTATATATTAATGGACATAGCTAACCTGCTAGCTGCCGCATTCCATATAGGAAGTGATCATGGGCCCACTTCCGGCTCCATTGACTCTGGCTCCAATTCACTTTACATTAGAAAACTGTGGCCCCTCTCTCTGTAACTGCTGCTGTCAGACTCGTCATTTTGGTCTTAAAATGTTTGCATTAACCCGCTCCACATGACCCTGGGGTTTTTATTTAGGTACTTTGTCTGTAACTGAAGATATGAACATTAATAACAGACAAATCAGGCACCTTCTTTCCCTGAGGTCACTTCTGCTAGCGTTAGCAACAGGTTTGATTGACAGCGTTGCTAAGTGCCCGCTCCCTGCTAAACCAGCAGTGCGGGCAGGAAGGGCCATTACCTTCAACCACCTCACACTTTGGTTGCTATGATGCTCAAGGTCAAAATTCCTAACATGCAACTCCAAATTCACCCCTATAACTGCTCTAACCTCGGTGAGCTTCATTTGACTGGAGCCGAACGCTGTGGGTGACGTCACACTCACTTAGTCCACTTATTTATACAGTCTATGGCCACCACTAATGAAATAAATGCTAAATAGATCTGTTTAATGCCAAACTGTGGAACAATCCAAACTAGATAAGAACGTGAAACTAGCAAGCTGGGATTTTTTATGTTTAGACTCAAATGTACTTATTTGAATGTGCCGTTTTTTCCCACTTAACACTTTCAAAAGCCGTCTTACCTCACGTCTCCCCTGGTCTTATACACCCCTGTCGGTGGTTTGGAGGAGACAGGTGCATTCTGGGATGGCAGGGGCGGCAGGTGTCTCAGTCCTCTTGGGAGTGTCCTGGTGTGGGATGGGTGCTGGAAGGTTCGTCTGGGTTTGGGCACTGGATTAATGGGCGGGGATCCTGGGGCATTATAAACACACTCTGGAGATGTTGTCGTCTTTTGCCCAATAAAATCCTTTTTCTTCACTTCTTCCTGCTTGGTTTTAGCTTGAGGGCTGAAATAGTTCCCGAGTTCGGTTGTAGTTTTGTTCTGGCAATCCTCCATTGCTTCTAGTTTCTTAAAAAGGTTAAAAACTGCTTTGCGTTCTTGGTTTATTGGCTCCTTATTTCTTTTAAGACTTCCAGATTGTAATTTCTCAACCATAACAGGAGAAGTTGATTTAAAATTTTCCTTTCCGCCATTTTGGTCTGTTAACCCATTTTTTATAATTTCATTTTCATTTTTCATTTTGTCGTCTGTTTTTGAATCTTTAGGTACCGTAGGCTTTACATCTGTACCTACTTTTTGTCCTGCTGTATCTTTTGCATTCAAATTACTATTACCACTGTTAGCGGTTTCCATAGTGACGTTTTTGGTTAGTGAACTTATCCGTGTTACACTAAAGTTTACAGAATTTGAGCCGGATGAGTCCTTTCCTTCCCAAAGTGAGATCTTGTCCTTAATGTTGACCGCGTTGGATCGTGGGAGTTTGTTTCCTGCCATGATCCCATTTTCTTTGCCTTGTGTCTCCAGAGCTGTTCTTCTGTAGGACATACTGAGCAGATATTCCCACTCGTCTGTGGATAGTAAGACTTCAGTAGTGATTTGGAAGTATGGATACTGGAATGATCGGTCTCACTTGTGAACCCTTCCTTTGACCTGAAGGAAAGAAACAAATATCATGGTAAGTTCATTTGTACAGCACAGTCAGTGCATAAGGTAATTCAAAGTGCTTTACAGAATAAGAAAGACATTAAAATCACAATACAATAAATTAAAACATAAATAATCATCATAAAATGAACATTAAAAGAGAAGAGGCAGAATAAAACCCTTTCAGTCATGTGCACAGATAAACAGAACCGTTTGGAGCCTGGATTTAAACATTGTCAAAGTAGAGGCCTGTCTCACATCTTCAGGAAGACTGTTCCAGGTTTTAGCTGCAGAAAACTGAAACACTGATTCGAAGACTGTTCAGGTTTTAGCTGCAGAAAACTGAAACACTGATTCCCCATGTTTAGCACCAGCAGGAGGCCGGTCCCTGAAGTCCTCAGAGTGTGAGATGGTTCATATGGCACTAACATGTGGGAGATGTCATAATATTAACATACATAATATTGAAAAACATGATAAGGCAAGACGTTGCATGTTTTTATTTAAAGCACGCACATACATACACACACAGACACACAC
>JACM01032019.1:0-20038 GCA_000787095.1 Periophthalmodon schlosseri
CATCTGTTCAACAGAGCTGTCATATATCAATAAAAGCACTTCCTCAATGCTAAGGCATTACAGAGCATGAAAATGAGGTGACAAATACACCCAGAATGAACACATTTACAGACATTGAACAGCTTCCTCATGGTTGCTATATTAATATATGTTTTGTTATTTTATTATTTTTGAACATCAAGCGTCTAGGAAGATTGCTTTGGACCAGGCCCCTCAGCATTGTAGAGAGTGAGGGGTTCAGGGAGCTGATCACCTCCTTGACCCATCATACGTTTTGCCAACCAGAATGGTTTGTCTAGAAAATGTAGCTGACATTACTCATCATGTAATATTTTATTGAAGTACAGTGCTTAACAAATTTATTAGACCATCACCTGACTCAAGGTTTATGCCACAGTTTCTGAAATGATTAATCCATTAGTATGTGCATATTATTGAACTGAAATGACATTTTTAATGCTAAAATAAAACTAGTGTTCTGATTTTTTTATTTATTTTTTATATAGCAAAGTACAGTGTTAACTTCCTAAATTTAAAAAAAAAAAAAGTTTTAATTTTCAAATATCATGCCTGAATAATTTCTCCCCAGTGTGTCAGCTCAACATTTGGTTATAAAAACAATTTCAAAATGGCAAAATGCAGAGAACTTCATAATGCTGGATGTTTTCTTGCTTTAATGACAGGTGGTAAATTTGTTAAGCACTGTATATTGATTTGACTTTGTTATTGATTTGATTTGTTTCATTTTCAGACTGTCAAAGAAATGGTGGGCAAAAAACATGCAGAGGAACTCGAACGAGTGAAAATGGAAGTACAGCAAGCTGTGGCAGTGAGTACAGCTGACATGTGGACCTCTTTGAACATGGAGGCTTACTTGGCTCTTGCCTGTCACTACATTAATGATAATATGCAGTTGTGTACATTTGTGTTGAGAGTGAAACACTTTCCACAAAGTCACACTGCTGATAATTTGGCCCAATCCAAAGGGGGCATAATGGATGACTGGGCCATAACAAATAATGTAAGGTGTCTTGTGACTGACACAGCACCATATATGATTGCAGCAACAAGAACTCCAAATTCGGCATTCAGTTTGCATTGCACACAAACTAAATTCACTAGTTAAGAAATCATGCGATCAAATCCCTGAACTTTCATCTATCAGACACAAATCTAGACAAATCGTATTCTTCAGATCCAGCACCACAGCCAAAGAAAAGCTTGCTCAAGTGCAGCAACAGATGGGACAGCCCGCCCTGAAACTTATCGAGGTACCAACACGTTGGAACGGCACGTATCAGATGCTGCTACATGATGAGAAAGAACCAGTGTGTGTATCTCTTGCCTCTCTTCAAACAGACTTAACTCCACTTACGGCTGATGAGTTTAACATCTTAAGGGAAGCACTTCTTGTGCTGGCCCCTTTCCATCAGGCCACAGTGGAGTTGTCTGAGGAGAGGAGAGTTTCAGGATCCAAGGTCATCCCCATGATGAAAATGCTATATTGTGCACTTGAGCGCAACTCTTTACATTTCCACACACAAGCAGCCACACATCTTCATGGCCAACTTAGGCGTCGTGTCCTAGACACTGCTTCTAATCTGGAGACATTAAGTATCTCCATGACAACTTAGGCGTCGTGTCACAGACACTGCTTCTAATTAAGTGTGTTGACCCGATCAACACTTCTAGACCCCAGATTTAAAACACTCAGATTTCGTAGTTCCTCCAAGTGCAGTGAGGCAATTAATCGACTGAAAATGGAGTATGCTGCAGTAAATGCTCGCACAACATCTGAGCCACAGCTTGGACCTTCATCAGAGCAATCACCCACTTCAGGCATGTTGTTCAGTGTTATCTGCTTATTTGTGCATTTATTTTGTTGCTAATATGTACTACTTTGGAATAGGTGACAAAACTAAAATTGCAATGTATTTTTTATTATTTCAGATAACCTGTGGCAGCAGCTTGATGAAGTTGGCAGAAAATCCACCAACACAACAACTGACTCAATCATTAAGGTCCAGTGCTACTTGGGAGAGGGAAACCTCTCAAGATCAGAGGATCCATTAAAATATTGGGGGAACCAGAGGAAAACATATCCAAACCTTTTCCAGCTATCTTTGCAATTTTTATGTACCCCAGCTTCATCTGTGCCCTGTGAGCATGTATTTTCAAAAGCTGGAGAAATAGCGTCAAAAAAATGCAATTGACTGAATGCCAAAACATTGGAACATCTTTTTTTTGAATAAAAAAATGTAATAAAAAAACTCCCTGAGTCAATGACATTTAAATTGGTAAATTACATTCACAACACTTTCACTTTAATTTTCACATAAGATATAAAATAATGCCATAAGAAATACAATAACTTAAATAATATTCTGTATGCAAGTATGACTAGGTCATTGAATCAGTGTGTCTTGCGAGTCTCAACTAAGTTGCCTGCAATGATGTATACCTTAAAATCCAACAGATGTCAGTATAGAGCAACACAGCAACACTGTACCAGCACAGTATCAGTACAGTTTGGGGAATGTGCCGAAATGCTTCACGAGGCCTCATCTACCCATCACTAGTAGTAGTATTAGTAGTAATATTATTACCGGTAAGTACACAGGGCAGAGAGGTTAGCCCGGTGGAGGAGGAGGTGAGTGAGGCTTCGTAGCTGTTTCTCTCGTCTTTGGGTAAAATCTGCTCCAGACGCTGGTCCATAGAAACCATCAGGACCCAGTCTCTGATATGCTCCCTCTGCTCCTCCTGAACACAGAGTTAAAAACATTATATGCTGGTTATAAAACTATAACATATGTAGATATCCTATTATTTTACATTTTGTTAATCAAACACAATATTTATCTAAACCAGCTAAATAACAGAATACACGTGCATTGAGTTCCTGTTCAAAACGTTAGAACTGATAGACTCGCCTCTTTATATTTTATTCTGTTAAAGGCAATATATTATGCAAAATTGTCCAGGTTTACCAGCTTTAACCAGGTTAGAATGTTGATGACCTCATCCAAAAACGTATTCGGAGTTGTGTCGTTTCATTCACCCATGTTTGTAATTGTGGCTTTAACAGCTCCATTTACCTTGAGTTCAGTAGAGATTGGCAATTCCAGGGCTGAAATGATCCAAATGATTCTAGTGAAGGTGTGTGGAGTTCAAAAACACAGTGGAGCAGGTCCTGTATCACCACATGACATCACAAGTGGAACAGAGTGTTTTCTGTTTGAGAAAAGAATTCAGTCTAAATATGCACGGTTTGTGTGTTAAACGTGTGAGTGAAACAAAACAACTCCAGGTCTGTTTTTGATGAGGATACAATATTATAACACAGATAAGAACATAGCGTAATATGGGCTCTTTAAATAATGGCTATGTGACATTTCTGAACCCTACATGTATGACCTGGAGTCTGAATATTTGAATAGTCGCAGTGGGCGGGGATAAAGGGTTAGATGAAAACAGTTATTCTCTTAGCAATCAAGCCTCAAATTCAAATGGATTACAAATTCATTACAGGAATAAATGACAATACAAATGTGCGTAAACTAATGAAGATCATTTTATTTTGATTACATTAGTTGACTTACATATGTCCCCTTTAATGACTGTATGACAGGTTTTGATGATTCTCCGATTTGTACTTAATTTGGTGGGATAAAACCTGTTGTAAATATAAATTATAGTTTTACACCAACCAAGAAGCAGTTTGCAAAATATACTGAAAATTACAGGAAGGAGAGCTCTATTTTAGAGAGCTCCATATAAATGACATCACACTGGGAGAACTCTGTCCAAACGTTTGGCACAATTTACACAAGAAACACATTTTTTGTGTACTTTAAACATTATTTAAACAAAATAAAAGGTATATTTTATTTGTCAAATATTAATTTCAGTGTACACTAGAGGAGTTTTGGCCCAGTGTACTACATGGTTGCTAGGTAACAGTCAGGGAATTCCCTAGTATGAGGTCATGATTTCCAACCAGGAAGTCAAATTTGAACCCTAAAAAAAATTGCCAAACTGGGAAAAAATGTTTTATATTTTTAGTAAAATCTTAAATATAATGTTCTTAAGTGTGTTTTAGTAAAATGAGTAGTCCAAGCTGTCATTGGCACTTCATCATGTTACCATCAGGTGAACAGGGCTTTGTTTAAATGGTTAGTTTCACAGGTTTCTTACAGAGATGAAGAGTTTGCTTGGCACTGGAACCTCAAAGGGAATGTCTGTGTCGATGAAGTCCGAGTGATCCAGTCCATCCAGAGTTCCCTCCTCTATCGCCTGGAAATACACATCAGGAAAAATGTATTTATTTATTGGATTGGGGGCAAGGCACATTAATAGATTTCTGTAAATGTGCCAGTATTCGCTAAACAGCTCATTTCTAACTGTAGTCTCCAGGAAAGGTGTAAAGACGAAATTTACATTATATACAAAAAGGTAAGTAAAAAGATATAAAAGTGAAGAAGCCACAACCAGCTGGGTGAAACAGCATTCTGCAAAGCACAATAGGCCTGTACAACAACACCATAAGTCAACAACAAAGACACAGGTGGCAGGCAGCAAAAAGACATGACATTATTCATTATGGTCACGTAACCACGATTTGAGCACGTTTTAAAAGTTCTGTGTATACCAGCATTGTGTATATAAGATGGTATACTGTTCCAAAACTGTACTGGAAATATACTTTATAAGCCCTTTGAGGTGCTCAAATCATGAATTCAACCGAATATTCACTCACGTCACAGAGATCCAGGAAGTGGTTTAAGAAGACAAAGGCCATGCTCTCCCAGCCCTCGGCCTGGACACAAACACAACAGCAACAAAGGAATCCTCAACAAAGGAATCATCATGAACAACTTCACATTTAGAGAGACGCAAATGAGGAGGGAGTTCTCAGCATTTGACCTTCTTAAACATTTTTAATTGCTTAAACTGTAAGTTCCTAAAAATGTATGCAAAACAAGGTTCTTACCCTGCAATCTGTACCGGCCTCAAAGAACGCTTTATCTGCAGGAATCATCTCAGTGTGACGAAGGAGGGACACCGACAACCTAGAGGCGATACTCGACTGAAGGAGAACCAAGAAAATTTGAATTACACAGAGGAAAGGGTCAGATGGAGCAGAGGATGCAGAGGAAAGGGTCAGATGGAGCAACAAATGTAGAGGAGAGGAACAGATGGAGCAGAGGATGCAGAGGAGAGGGTCAGAGGAGCGGAGCAAAGGGTCAGATAGCGGAGAGGATGCAGAGGTCAGGGTCAGATGGAGCAGAGGATGCAGAGGAGAGGGTCAGAGGAGCAGAGGATGCAGGTACCAGTTGTTCGACTCCTTTGGCTGCTGATCTTGTGGCGTAGTAATGAGCGATCAAAAGCATCTGTTCAAAGTCGTAGTGCGCTGGGGAGTTCGCGTCGGCTGATTTCGAGATATTATCACACTAAAAACACACAAATGTCATCAGTATCCATGGCCCCATTCACACAAAGGTCCCAGTAAATTTCCGGGTACAAAATGCCTCAGTAGTGACCCCCATTCACACATGCATGAGTCCCAGAACATTGCCGGATCTGCTCTGTTCACACTTAAAGGCATAGCTCCTTCCTTCAGATGGATATAAGGCAGTGTCCAGCAATAATCTGACCAGAACAGAAGAAGCAGCTCAGATGAGCAGCCAAACATCTTCACTCTTACGTTTTCTCCAGTTGACAGATTTTATATTCTTCTTTTGCTACTAAAGGCATACTATGTAACTTTTCTGGTTTACCTGCTTGTTGTTGTGGAGACATTGGTGCATTGCCTGAAATGTTCCACAGTGTGGCATTTAACTCTATTTTATACATTTATCCAATTACGGTTGTCTTTATTGCCTTGAAAAACATGCATTCTTACTGTTAGTGTGGGTCTCCTCTCCACAGATCTGACCTGTAACTTTAAATTGAATGTGAAAGGCACATAACCAAATGCAAGTAAATTCCTGGGTCAGACTGCATGTGTGAATGGGGCTTATGGAAGACTGCTGTAGGAAGTTGAATTTTGGTACCAGCTGAAATAGGAAGTCACGCAGGTCAGCCCAAACGCGATAGGCCTCAGCTGAGTCTGTGTCTGGGAGGCTCACCACGTCCACAAACACACGCTTATAGATGTTAAAGTTCTAAGAGAATAAAAATAAAAGCAAAGACGTTTATCATCCACTGACCTCAGAGTCTACAAATAAACTGTTTTGAACAAGCTGCAAAATCCTTCAAAAATAGATTAAAAATAAGGTATGTAACCTGTGCGCTTACAATTTAAACACAGGTACTAGGATCACACCTGAACCTGGGCTGCCAGTGGCTTAACCTGCAGATAGAGGACATATTTTTCCATGCCTCGTGTGAAAGCTCATGTGGTAAGCAACTTTGATGAAAGCTGCCATTGTTTTTAACTTGATACCAACTAGTTCCTTATTCTGTGAACCAGTAGATGAAGTTCAATCGCCCTCTTCTTTGGTTTACACAAATAAAATGTTTTAAAGAAGGCAAAAATATGTGTTAGGAACATTACTATGTACTAAATTACTAGATTAGACTTTTAGTTGTAGTTTAGCATAACCTCAGCCTTAACCTTTAAATTTATAGGAGCCATTTTGAGGATTTCTAATCATTTAAAATATAGAATATTTAGCAAAAATTTAGGGGCAGTAGTGCTACTTGGATGTATAGAGATTGTGCAAAATTGTCCTTTTGGTGCTTTTCAGTGTAAGGACCAGTTTCAAAAACAAAGTCGAAAAAACTGAAGCACTAAAAAAGTACAGTTTCGGCCCTTCGGCCTTCATCAGGGCAAACTGGAATATTTTATATATATAACTAATATAAGTAGAATATTTAGTTTTGAATTGTTAACTGTTATGACATCAATCCAAGAATCCAAGAATATTCTCTACATAAGCATTAGCATACTGTTAACATTACCTGCACATTGGGCGGAGCTCCATGTGTGACATACAGCTGCAGTGCTCGCACAGGCTCCTCCTCTTTGATGAGCTGGGTCGCATACAGAGCAATGTATTTATGCAGGATCTTAAAGCTCTACAAAAAAAAAAACCCAAAAAACAAACCATGAATATACTGTAGAATCTAAAATCAATAAAATAATAAAAATATGACACAGATGAGTTTGTACCTGTTTGGAGGCGGTCTCCAGACACTTCTCCCACTGGCCTCTTTCTGCGTACAGGTCCAGCGCTGCCATCACATCGATGCCGGCCAACTGACCAACCACAGCAGAACAGGAGTCAGTTCCATTAATTTTACAGGATTTATTTGTTTATAAAAATCCATTTTTTTGTCTCACCGACTCGACTTGCCCCTGGTTTTTGAGATGCTCCTTGTATTTCTGATCCACATAATTCTCCAGTCTGAAAAATATTTTAAACTTTAGACAGTTTATTTAAGGGCCCATATTACGCTATTTTCTAATCTATGTTATAATGTTGTTTTCTCATCACAAACAGACCTGGAATTGTGTTTAGTTTCATTCACACATGTTTAACACACAAACCCTGCATATTTAGGCTGAGTTCTTCTCTCAAACAGAAAACACTCTGTTTCACCCTGTGATGTCATGTGGTAATACGGGAATTGCTCCACTGTGTTTTTAAACTCAATACACCCTCACTAGAATCATTTGCATAATGTCATGTGGTATACGGGAATTGCTCCACTGTGTTTTTAAACTCAATACACCTTCACTAGAATCATTTGCATAATTTCAGCCCTGGAATTGACAACTGAATGTCTACTGAATAAAAAGGTAAAATCTACTGAAAGCTTCATGACATCACAAGGTGAAAAAGAGCATTTTGAGCTTTGGAGACAGACTAATATTAAAGGGTTACTCAAAATTGTGTGAGTGAAACAAAACGCAACTCCAGGTATGTTTTTGAGGAGGTAACAGCATTAGAACATGGCTTAAAGCTCACAAGAGTCAAGTTTGTGTAATATACAATCTTTAAAATAAGAGATTTTGTGGAATGTTTCTCTCACGTGGGCTCGAGCTCTTTGGCCACTCGTTTTGCTTTGTTCCACTCTTCTCCATCGATGAAAACATCAATGGCTTCTTTGATTAGGTACACGTTCAAGTACAGCTCTGCTGCCTTGGTCCAAAATGATTAGAAAATATATTAAAAACCCCAAAAAGAGGAAAAATAATATGATTTTATTAACACTAGGGCTCACGGCTTTGAACTGTCGAAGCTTCGAGAGGCGAGGGCCCACGAGCTGTACCACCTCCACGGCTCGATCATGGTTCAGAAACTTTATGGAGAGTTCAGCTGCCTGAAAAGAGGAAAGAGTAAGTTAGGAATGTAACTATGGTTCTATGAATCCTGTATGCCTGTCCGTCAGAGGGCGGTGCTGAAACAGCTACAGTCTTCAGGCCAGTGCACACTGGAGTGTGGTATTCTGCTGAGATGTACTATGTTATTTAAAGGAACTGTCTCAAAGGTTCATTGCTCTTTTATAAAACACTCTAAACAGGAGCAGTGGTTTAGAGTGTGCACCTTCATCCAGCATCTCTCCATCAGTTTGTTGTTTTTGTCATCTTTCACTTTGAGGTAACAGTCCACGGCTCTGGAATATTCTCCAGTCGTCTCCCACTCACGAGCCTGCTCCAAAATGGACTCCACTCCACTGAAAAAAAAGCACATATCCAGAAATCTCATCCTCTTCTAATGCTGTGTTCATACACAATTCACAGTGTAACTTTTCTGGTCAGCTGCCCGTCTCCATGGATGTCATTGCATGAAATGTTCCCCACACCATGGAACATCACAGGCAAAGCAATGACATCTCCAACGACAAACATGTGGCAGACAGGCCACTAGAAAAAAACCTACTTGTTGCCCTTCTTGGAGGCCTCCTGCTCGTACTCCTCCTGAAGTTTGGACAGTTTGTTTGGGAGATACTCTTTACAGATCCTCATGGCATCACTCCACATCGCAGCCTCCTGTGAGCAGAGAGACCAGGTTTAGACCAGGACTAAACCTGGACCAAAGCAGGACTAGACCAGGACCTTGTAGAATTGCACAGTTAGGTCTGGTCTCTGGGCTCGTAGCAGTAGCGTCTCTGCTCTCTGGAAGTCCCTCTCGGTGAAGCAGACTTTGGCTTGAGATTCTAAGACCTCATTCACACTGTCGGGCTCATGAGTCTCTGCCACCCTCTGAGCGCTTGGCCAGTCTTTGGTGTGAATGTACCTGCAACACAACAAGATACACTCAGACTCAACTCAAACATGAACATTATAATTATGTGGAGTTTAGATGGGTGTAATAGTAGTTTAGGTTTAGTTATGTGGGAGGTTTAGTCCCAGCTCATTGCTTTTTATGACCCTTGTCTTGGTTTAGTCTGAGTTTAGTCCTGGTCTAGTCCTGGTTAATTTCTGGTCTCGTCCTTGTTCAGTCCTGGTTCAGTCCCCGCTCAGTACCGGTTTAATCCTGGTTCAGTTCTGGTCTCGTCCTGGTCTAGTCCTAGTCTAGCCTTGGTCTCATCCTGGTCTCGGCCTGGTCTAGCCCTTGTTCAGTTGTAGTTGAGTCCTGGTCCAGTCCTGGTCCAGTCCTGGTCCAGTCCTGGTCTAGCACGGGTTCAGCCCTGGTTCAGCCCTGGTTTAGTGCTGGTTTAGCACTGGTCTAGTCCTGGTTCAGTCCTGGTTCAGTCCCCTGGGTCAGACTTACATGCTCACAGCTTCTCTGGGTTTTCCTGCTTTTATAAATTCTGCTTCGGCTTCAGCAAACTTGCCCTGGACAAACACAAAGTCAGAATAAGAAACACATTTATCTGATCTACATTGTTTTATGTTGTGTCCTTGAGCAAAACACCTTTTTTCATGTGACAAAAAAACAGTTCCTTTAAAGCTGACCTATTATCCAAATGGTCTTTTTAGAGCTTTTAACCCTGTTATAGTTGTTTCCCTTCTCATTGAAGTTGTATTTGGAGTGATTCGTGCATGTTCTAATCTTTACTCTCATGTATTCAAAATGTCATTGCTCCGATTTACCCCCGTTTTCATTGCCACCGGTACATACCCACTGCTCTGAACTTACTTTGATCTCCAGTTTTTTTTCTTGTTAATCGATAAAACATGTCTGATTCGGTAGTGTTGCGTAGTCATTTTGGGACAAATGAAAAAAAAAATCTGCTAGAGTGATCTGCAGCTATCCCTGGTAGGGACCGACATCATGCGGCACTTTGTTGTGATGACGTTTACGGAGACGTCAGCTCCCACTGGACACCGTAGTTTTCTAACGTGGAAGTCAGCGAACTTGTTTCTTTTATCAAGTCGTTTTAGATCAGTATTACGATTTAAAATGTCTAAATAAACATGATGATCCATGGGTCTCATAGATTATAACTATATTATAACTGTATAGCAGAGACAAGCACAATAAGTCTGCTTTATGTTACTTCATTCTGAGAGCCTCCGTTTGTGAGTGGTGAAACAGCCACTTCTCTCCATCAGACTGCCCCAGTGCAGCTGTGGCACAGAGGTACAGACATAATGTGTACCTCGTCCTCCAGGTAAAGGGCGGTCTTCAGATGCACCTCAGGGATCTTGTCTTTGGCGGCAAGATTGGCCAGTTCAAAAGCAAAGTCGAAAGTCCTGAAACAAACACCAGCGGTGTATAGTAAATTATACAGATCATACAGGATTATAAAGGACCATAAAGGACCAATGAAGAACTGACATTTGACCAATTTGAGTCAGTACCAAATTTGCATCAAAATTCAACATTGGTTACTTATTACGGCAAGATAAACTACATCTAATATGCCATCAGTTTCCTTTAGTTTTTAAACATGTTTATATTAAAACTCCTTTATTATGCAAAATTCCCTTGTGACTCTTGTGAGCTTTAAGCCATGTTGGAATGTTATTACCTCCTCAAAAACATACCTGGAGTTGTGTTTTTTTCATTCACACGTTTGAGTAATCCTTCATTTTGAGCTTTGGAGATGTAGACAGACTAATAATACTCTGTTCCACGTTGTGATGTCATTAAGTGGTAGTTTTCAAGTTAACAATTCCTTTTACCTTTTGTTCAATAGAGATTGAAAATTCCAGGGATGAAATAATACAAATGATTCTAGTGAAGGTTTATGGAGTTTAAAAATACAGTGGAGCATTTTCCTCCTTGTCATGAGGTAATACAGGGTGCTTTCTATTTGAGAAAAAAACTCCTAAGTATGCAGGATTTGTGTGTTAAACATGTGAATGAAACAAAACAAAACTCTGGGTATGTTTTTAATGAGGACATTAGAGAACATTAGAACTTAGTAAAAGCCAAAAGTTAAATCTGTGAACTGGACAAAAAAGTTGTAGGAATGAAGACATGTTCGCTGCACTGAGCTGGAACTTTTTGTCCAGTTGACAGATTTAACTTTTGGCTTTTACTATGGATCAGACCTGGACGACTGAGGGATTACAAAGACATTATAACTTAGATTCGAAAATGGCATGATATGGGCCCTTTAAGTTAAATATGAGCCAAACGTTTGCGAAAATACAACATTTAACCGTTAATAAACCTAAGCAAACAGATCAGTGTAGAGAAACATGGAGGGTAACTGACTTTACTGTGATATTTAATGTGTTTGGTGAGTATGGGAGGTACAATATTTGGATCTATGTCTAAAAATAAACTTTATGAAACTCTTTGGAAACTCAGCTGAATGTAAATGAATGGCCCAGCAGGCTACAACTGATGGACAACATTTTAATTCTTTCTGGTGGGTTAAATAATCAGGCAAACGGACTGGCCTGAATGAACTGGGGAATGATGAACCATAAGGACTATACAGAATATAAAGGATCATAAAGGAGTTTTAAAGGGGCGCGTCTCACAGGTTGTTGCAGGCCGACTCGATGGCGTACTCCAGCAGACTGAAGCGAGACAGTAGTTTGACTGCAGCCTCTCCTCCCAAACTCTCAGCCCACAGATACGTCACCTGCTTCTGTATGTTAGCACCGCCATGACTCTTCGCAATCTGCAATGACACAAAATAAAGCTTGCGAAACCAGAGCTGCGTGTCAGCGCGAGGACGGCCACACTGGCAGCTCCAAGAGGACGTCTGCAGCACTGTCTCTGTGTTTGTCAATGGGAAAGCTGGTCGGACGCGACTGAACACATGTAGCACAGTAGAAATAAAACTGAATAGGTTTGTATTCACCATCTGTGCAGGCTGACTGTAGCAAACATGATCACTTCAGAAGTTAAAGTGCATATGACACGTCAGACTACTAATTTTTCTTAAACGTAGTTAATATCATTATATTTAAGATCTTACTAAAATCTTACCCAGTCTTTTCTAGTTTTGTAATTTTGGTGAAGGTTAGCAAAAGACGAAGTCTAAATCTGTCAACTGGACAAATCATTGGAGTGAAGACGTTTCAGATTGCTGGTGGACACTGCCTTATATCTACCTGAAGGGAGGGGCTAACTACACTGAAACAGCTATTGTCTCCAGTTTCGGCCTAACGACCTATTCAACCTTTAACGACCCCCTATTGTTCTCTTTGTTCCTATTTGTGAGAAATTGTGTCTCAGGCCCCCATTCCTGTTTAAGGAAGGATCATCTTTCCTAACAAAAATTGCTTCTTTAAGTCCTCTCTCAAACCATTTCTTCTCTCTGATGATCTGTACCTCACTATCTTCAAAGGAGTGGTTAGTGTCTTTGAGATGGAGATGTACGGCGGACTGGGGTCCAGAGGAGCTCTTGCGACGGTGTTGGTACATTCTCTTATGGAGTGGCTGTTTTGTTTCTCCAATGTAACGCTCACTGCATTCTTCACTGCACCGAATGGAGTAGACTACATTGCTTTGTTTATGGCTCGGGGTTTTGTCCTTTGGATGAACCAGTTTCTGTCTTAAAGTGTTTGGTTTGAAGGAGACCGGAATCTCATACTGTCTTAAAATTCTCTGAAGTTGTTCAGACACACCCGCTGTGTAAGGAATAGTTACACCTCTCCTTCTAGGTTCAGATTCCCTGTTGTCCTGTTTTTTAACTCTCTTAGATCTACTGAAGGCCCATTTTGGATAACCGCAAGCAGAGAGGGCTTGCTCCACGTGTTGTTCCTCCTTCACTTTTCCCTCTGTGTTTGTGGGTACCACTTGAACTCTGTTGTAGAGTACGGATAACTCCGAGTTTGTGCTGCAGTGGATGGTGTGAATCAAACAGCAGGCATTGGTCAGTGTGTGTGGGTTTCCTGAAGACTTCTACCTGGATTTGCCGGTCCTCTCCTATTGTTACTGCACAATCTAAGA
This sequence comes from Periophthalmodon schlosseri, assembly GCA_000787095.1. Taxonomy (NCBI): domain Eukaryota; kingdom Metazoa; phylum Chordata; class Actinopteri; order Gobiiformes; family Gobiidae; genus Periophthalmodon; species Periophthalmodon schlosseri. The sequence goes on from JACM01032019.1 coordinate 13,311, forward strand.
AGGCCAGTTTGTTCTCCTTGGCCTCTTCCTGTGTGAACTTGATGTTTGGATCCACAGCATTAATATGTGCAGTAAAGGGTTCCAGATCTTGAATTTTGATTTTAGTCCAGTTGTCATCCACGTATCGATACCAAAGCGTGGGTGGAGTGCCTGGAAATGAGGCCAATGCCTCCTGTTCAAATTGTTCCATGTACAAATAGAACAATAGGGGGTCGTTAAAGGTTGAATAGGTCGTTAGGCCGAAACTGGAAACAATAGCTGTTTACAGTTTCAGTGTCCACCAGCAATCTGACTAGAACTGAAGAAGCGGCTTGGATGAGCACGTCTTCACTCCTACAACGATTTGTCCAGTTGACAGATTTAGACTTCTTTTGCTATGGATCAGACCTGGACGACTGAGGGACTACACAGCCATTTGGTGAAGGTTATGATTTCACTTCCTGGTTGGACACGGGCAGCAGATATGACATACGCAGAGATATCGTACCTAGCAACATAATGTTAAGAAGGGCCAAAACATATCTAAATGACACAATAGTTATGATTTCACAAATACAAATAAATGACAACACCTTTATTTTGTTAAATCAATGTGAAATCTATCAGAAATGCCTTCCTTGTGCGTAAACTGTCTCTGCATTTTGGATAGAGTTTATAACAGCTGCTTGGATTCCGTTTCAGAACTCAGTGTTACTTTCTGTATTTTCCAACTTTATGTTTTCTAATTTTTCTTAACAAACTGCCACTTAGCTGATGTAAAACTTTAATATTTCGCACAAGTACTATCCCACCAAACCAAGTCAGAATTAGAAATATATATTAATCTGTCAAATGCACTTTAATTTCAAAGCACAAATTGATATTCTTTCTGAATCTGGGCTCCTTCAAACGATGCATACCTGGCCCAGGAGTGTCCTAACACATACAAAATAATTCTGAACCACTACTTTTTCCCTCTGCTACGCCCAGGGAAAGGAGCTCCTCACAAGTGTAATAAACCCTCTCTAATCAGACTTATATAGGTACAGTATTGTTCAAAATAATAGCAGTACAATGTGAATAACCAGAATAATCCAGGTTTTTAATATATTTTTTATTTCTACATGGCAAACAAGTTACCAGTAGGTGCAGTAGATTCTCAGAAAACAAACAAGACCCAACATTGATGATATGCACGCTCTTAAGGCTGTGCAATTGGGCAACTAGTTGAAAGGGGTGTGTTCAAAAAAATAGTGTCTGCCGTTGACTGTACAAACTCAAAATTATTTTGTAGAAACATTTCTGTTTGTAGGATTTAGCAATCCTGTGAATCACTAAACTAATATTTAGTTGTATGACCACAGTTTTTTATAACTGCTTCACATCTGTGTGGCATGGAGTCAACCAACTTGTGGCACCTTTCAGCTGTTATTCCACTCCATGATTCTTTAACAACATTCCACAATTCATTTACATTTCTTGGTTTTGCTTCATAAACATCACCCCACAAGTTCTCGATTGGATTAAGGTCCGGGGATTGGGCTGGCCACTCCATAACATTAATTTTGTTGGTTTGGAACCAAGACTTTGCTCATTTACTTGTGTGTTTGGGGTCATTGTCTTGTTGAAACAAGACAATGATTTTTTGCACCTCTTTATAGGTTTTCCCCTCTCCAATCAACTTTTTCAACAATGTCTTGAACGACCCATTTTTCTCAAATGCATGTTCAACAAGTGCTGGCTTCATCCTTAAATTGATTCACACCTGTTTTTTTCACAAAATTGATGACCTCACTGATTGGATGCCACACTGCTATTTTTTTTAACACACCCCTTTCAACTAGTTGCCCAATGGCCTATTTTTTTTAACACACCCCTTTCAACTAGTTGCCCAGTGGCACAGCCTTAAGGGCGTGCATATCATGAATGCTGGGTCTCATCATCATCATCTTTATTTATTTTTTTCAGACATTTCTGTCTTAAGACAAGAAAGCAAATCAAAGTACACAAAGTCTGAAAAGGAAGGGTCTGGTTTGTTTTCTGAGAATCTACTGCACCTACTGGTAACTTGTTTGCCATGTAGCAATAAAAATATACTAAAAACCTGGATTATTCTGGTTATTCACATTGTACTGCTATTATTTTGAACAATACTGTATATACAAGTTATACAAATAGGTATATACAGGTACAGACCCGATGAGCCTCCTCCCACATGCTGTTGGCTCTGTACATGTTGATCGCTGCCTTCCATTCTCCAGCCTCCATGAAATGATACTCAGCCTCTGACAACCGAGACTCCAACTCCAACTCCTATAAACACATGTGTACAATGTTTAGTTCTGGTTTATTTCTGGTTTAGCCTTGGTTTTGCCCTGGTCTGTTCTTAGTTTAGTCCATATTTAGTTACGGTTTAGACCTTGTTTAATCCCAGTGTAAGTCCTGTTTTAGTCCTGTTTTACCCTGGTTTAGTCCATGTTTAGTCCCAGTTTAGTCCACTTTAGTCCAGTTTTAGACCAAGTTTAGTCCTGGTTTAGTCCATATTTAGTCCCGGTTTAGTCCTAGTTTAGTCCTAGTTTAGTCCCTGTTACCTTAGCAAGGTGCAGGTGGGTCTCGCTCAGCAGGTCTGGGTGGTGCTTGGCCACAAGTCTGATGACGTCGTCAAACATTCGGTTCTTCTTGTACATCGTGATGGCCAAATCCGGCTGTTTCACTGTCGAGTACAAGCTAGAGGCACAAGATGCCATTTTGAAATACATCAGAAACTAACAGAAGGAAATAGACCTGGTTTAGACACACTTTAGTCCCTGGTTAACCCTGGTTTAGCCCTTCTTAAAGCTGGGGTATCTGGTTTTCAAACAGTGAGAGGAGGAAGTGAGTACCGTATTTAAATCTAACAAACTTTATCCTAGTTCTCACAAACCACAAACCTTTTGGCACATCACCATTATTATTCACATGCAAGGACTAAACCAGGACTAACCCAGAGTCTAAATTGGGACTGAACCAGGACACCAGGACTAAACAAGGACTAGACCAGGGAAAAACAGGACTAAACCAGGACTTACACTGGGAATAAACCATGACTAGGTTTTAGAACAGTTTTTTTTTTTCAGACTGAAAAGTCAGCTTGCAGCCCAAAGCATCATATAGTGACTCAAATGGCTCTTACTGTTTTAAAATTAGATTAATGATAAGTCTGTAGAAGTTCTGCTTCTGCAGTACACTTTCTGATGGAAAATCAGATTTGACTAATCTATGAGAAACACATTTAGTACTTCAGCTTTATTGTTCCTTATTCAGACCTGGTTTATCCTTAGAATTCTGGTTTATTCCATGATCCAGTCTATTTCCAGCCTGGGGCACAAGGGTTTGACAGTGCCTCAGTGGTGGCATACACTATGGCATACTTTATGTTGATCAAGGGGCCTCTGTTTTGTCAGTCTGTCCCAGGGCAGCTGTGGCTACAGATGTATCCTACCATCACCAGGTGTGAAGTGATGCCTGAAACACATTGCAAGGATTTTGGAGCGGAACGGAATGGGAAGAGCCCTGTGCAGAAAGATGCCAGGCTCATTTCACTTGTGCTCCTGGTTTAGCAGATTGGAGTGCTCAGACCCATGGATTTTATTTTTGCCTGATGCCGAGGCTGAAGTGTGAACTCTGCATAAGGCATTCTAGTGTTAGTCCTGCTCCCCTGAGTTATTTAAAGCAATATTAGTGTTTTTCTGCGTTACCGTTCGGCCTCTTTAAACTTCTTGTCTCTCTCCAGCTCCTGAGCTCTGGTGACGTACAGCGCCCGGACCTCCTCCTCAGTCATACACTTCACTATCAACTGCATCAGAAAGCACAGGCACAGAACAGGCTATTACAAATGTTTTCCAAAAGTGTGTCACTTTAAAACATGCATGTGTGTATGTTTTATTTTCTTGTCTTGTCCAGCTGGCCAAACCTATTTTTCAGTGCACTTTGTAAAGCATCTTTGAGTTTGTTGACATGCTCTGTATAAAACTGATGTATTATTTTTAATAGTAGTAGTAGTAGTAGTAAAACAACCTAGTGTGCATCCTCCCAGCGCCCAGCAGCTGTGAACATGTCGATGGCATCTTTAATGTGTCCTCCTTTCACGTACAACTGCTCTGCCACCTACAGGACAAAAACAGACATGTACATTTATCTGCATGGGCCCCATTTCATTTTACACACAATCAAAATGATCCTCTAAACACTACAGGGAAATAGGAGGATGGAGGGGCATCTGACACACAGGGATACAGGAAGGTGGGAGGGCATCTGACACACAGGGATATACAGCAGCAGGATGGGAGGGCATCTGACACACAAGGCTATACAGCACGAGGATGAGAGGAAATCTGAAACACAGGGATACAGGAGGATGGGAGGGCATCTGATACACAAAGATATACAGCAGGAGGCTGGGAGAGCATCTGACATATCTGAATAGTGTAACTTTGTGTTCTAAACTCCAAAAGTCACCTCTCTCCTGCTGTAATCCCTGTTCTCATCCTTATTGTTTAGTTTTGTGCCTTTTCTGCAGATTTTCGTTCTCCAATCAGAGTTATCTAAATGAAACTCCCACACATGGACAGAAGGAATGTAGGGCTATTTTGGGACGGGTTTGGCTCCTCAGCAAAATATTTTATTTTCTTTGTGAACTAGTTTTTATCACTACTAAAACTGTGTGAGAAGTAAGAAATTAGATAATGCAAAGTCTGCAAAAACATGAGTGAACTGAAAAACTAAAAAAATCAAAGGCTTAAGTCTTGGTTGTGCCATGGTTTAGACCCTTAGATAGTCCAAGTTAAGTCCTGGTTTAGAACTAGTTTAGATCTGGTCTTACTTATCCCTGGTTTAGGCTCATTTCAACTTTATTTTACTCTTAGTTTAGACCAGTTTTAGTCCTGGTTTAATCCCTGGTTTAGTCCCTGGTTAGGGCTATAATTTCAGGCACAGTAAAGTTCTGGTCCAGTCCCTGGTCCAGTGCTTCTTTCTCACCTCGTACTCGTGCACTGAGGCGTAGTACTGGCCAATCTTCACGTAGTATTTCGCCGCCGCAGAATCGTCCTGCATCTCCAGAATATGAACCGCCTTTTTCCACTGACGAGCGGCCACGGCGGCCTCTATGGCTTTAATCGAGCAACTACAAACAGAGACTACCATTAAGGGTCAGAGCAGAGGAAGCAGAGGAGAGGGTCAGACAGCAGAAGTAGTAGAGAAGAGGGTGAGACAGCACAAAAAGCAGAAGAGAGGGTTAGACGGAGCAGAAGATTCAGAGGAGAGGGTCAGACGGCACAGAGGATTCAGGGGAGAGGGTCAGATGGAGAGAGGATTCAGAGGAGAGGGTCAATGGAGAAGAGGATTCAGAAGAGAGAGTCAATGGAGCAGAGGATGTGACACTGACCCGGCTTCGATAAAGTGGTTTATTGCTGCGTCCATTTGTTTCTGTTGGACCAGGTGATCTCCCCAGGTCTCCTCCAGTCGCACCACCTCAGAGGGAAAGGAACTGCGAGCCAACTCCACGGCTACAGGAACACAGACATCAGGCATGTGTGCTAAAGAGAGTAACTAGTCACCCCGATCAGAGTGAGAGCAGAGCTCTAGTCTTAAAAGCTGTTTTTAGACAACTGGAGTCTAAAGATTAAAACAGTTTTTAGACAACTGGAGTAATTTTAACTGAGAGAAAGCTTATGATCTGAAAATAGGCAACAAAATCCAACATTTTGAAAGTGGTAGGTGCCCAGTCAGTCAAACACCAGCAGTTTGTGTTTACATTGCGCTCCATGGGAAAAATGCTTGCTTTGGCTGCATGCCAATGGACTGGCCATTGATTAGAACTAATAGGGTGTAGGGTTTTTAATAGATCCATGCCAGTACGTTACTATCGCTGAGTTCTCGCCAGCACTGTCCCAAATCAAAAAGAACACTATTCACAAAACTTAATACTAACTTGTGCCATTAACAAACAAATGGATAAGCATGTAAAATGTGGACTGCTAAACATTAGGCCCCTTTCCTCCAAATCTCTTTTAGTAAATGAATTTATTAGTGACCACAACCTAGATCTTTTAGCTCTAATTGAAACGTGGCTCCTGCAAGATGACCATGTTCGACTAAATGAATCTACTCCACCTAGTTACTTGAATTTTCAGATCTCCAGGAGCACAGGCCAAGGTGGTGGTGTGGCAGTCATTTCACACTCCAGTTTACTACTTAGTCCTAAAACTAACAATGCATTTAGCTCATTTGAAAGCCTTTTACTGTCAATCACTTGTCCAAACTGGAGAAACCAAAAAGCTGTGTTATTCATAATAATCTGCCGACCTCCTGCTCCCTGTTCAGAGTTTTTGATTGAGTTCTCTGACTTTATATCAAGTCTAGTGTTAACTTCGGAAAGTATTGTAATAGTTGGAGATTTTAACATACACGTTGACAATAGCAGTGACTGTCTTGGTAATGCATTCAGTGCCCTACTAGATGGTATCAGTTTTACCCAGAATGTGAAAAAACCAACCCACAGTCACAAGCACACCCTGGATCTTGTTCTAACATATGGTGTAGAGATCAGTGACCTAAATGTCCTACCTCAAAATCCCATATTATCTGACCATTTTCTAATTACCTTTCAGTTTATCCTTAAGGATTATCCTGCTCCTCAGAATAAAACTATAATGAAAAGAACAATATTTGGAAAATGTATTTTTAAGTTCAAAGAAATAATAGAGCCAATA
>KN469998.1:13686-24810 GCA_000787095.1 Periophthalmodon schlosseri
AAAGCAAGCAAGCCAAGTTACAGATGAGCTCTGTGAAGAAGCGAGCCCACCGACAGTGAGGAATGCATGTGTTTTGATAGCAATAAAAACACCCGTAATTGAATGAATGCAAGATATACCATACTGTGTAACATTCTAGGCAAAGCAAGAACTTCTCCGTGGAGACAGACAGATGGCGGACGATCTACCAGAAAAGTCACACATTGCACCTTTAAACATGTTCATTTTACAGCCTGCAGTGATGTCATGAGAAACCGAGCAATGAATAAACATGGGCAAAACATACTCAGATTTCCTGTGCTTTTACTCTACCTTCACATAACCCATTCCTTCACAGACACAGCGCTCTCCCTCCTCCCCCTCGCCAGCCATATTGAATCTTCTGCTGTTATTTAATCAGTATTCAGTGCTGTTGGCTTAATTGTACTGAACTAATCTATCTCCATGGAGACAAGCAAGCAAGCCAAGTTACAGATGAGCTCTGTGAAGAAGCGAGCCCACCGACAGTGAGAATGCATGTTGTTTTGATAGCAATAAAAACACCCGTAATTGAATGAATGCAAGATATACCATACTGTGTAACATTCTAGGCAAAGCAAGAACTTCTCCGTGGAGACAGACAGATGGCGGACGATCTACCAGAAAAGTCACACATTGCACCTTTAAACATGTTCATTTTACAGCCTGCAGTGATGTCATGAGAAACCGAGCAATGAATAAACACGGGCAAAACATACTCAGATTTCCTGTGCTTTTACTCTACCTTCACATAACCCATTCCTTCACAGACACAGCGCTCTCCCTCCTCCCCCTCTCCAGCCATATTGAATCTTCTGCTGTTATTTAATCAGTATTCAGTGCTGTTGGCTTTGGCAGCTGCTCCTGTCCGCTGCATGTGAAATCACCCCTCGTGTCCGCCCCCTTCAGGCTGGAGCAGAGTGTCGCGGGTCTCCTTGCTTTGACCTGTCGCGTCAGTGCTAATGAAGCTAGTCACAGCAAAGATAGCCAAGTGCTTCTGTGTATGTGGCTAACGCGTGTGCTGTCGCCGCAGCTAATAAACATGCAAATAGAGATCTGAGGGCAACATCATGCTAGCTTCATGTTGTGTGATGGGTGCTCACACTTAATGACCGTGTGAAGCCCCAAGTCATGCATATAATAAACATGCAAAATGGTTAGCACAGAGGCTATACACTTTGACAACATTGTCACTATGATGTCCAGAGAATTATAAGTAGCAGTTGCCTCTTTTTCTGTTAAAGGTCCTATATTACACAAATGGACTCTTGTGAACTTTGAGCCATGTTATAATGTTGTTACCTCCTCAAAAACAGACCTGGAGTTGTGTTTTGTTTCATTCACACATGTTTGAGTAACACTTTATTATTAGTCTGTCTACATCTCCAAAGCTCAAAATGCTTTGCTCCACCTTGTGATGTCATGAAGCGGTAGTTTTCAAGTTAACAGCTTCTTTTACCCTTTTTAAAGTACATTTTAGACCTGGCAATTCCAGGTCTAAAATTATCCAAATGATTATAATAATAATAATAATAATAATAATGGATTTTTTTTTTCCCACCCATTATTTGTCTCCTAAACCATAAAGCTAGAGTCATGTGACTTCCTCACATTGTGCCCCATCACAAATAAGCCCCCTGTGAATTTTTTCACAAGTCCACAACAAACTGATTGCCGTATATGAATTTTTGAAAATGAAATTTGAAGAGGGCGCTAGAGAGGCATTTTATGAGATAGCACCTTAATTTGCATATCATTGCTTTCAGCTCACAAATGTGCATAAATGGTCTGTAGGCTTTTTCCCAACAAAAAAAAGAGAAATATTTTTTTTAAATATTCCAAAAATTGCAATTTTGTTGAAAATTCACCATGACCACACACAAAGTCATTTTCAAAACGTAATTGATAATCTTTGATCACACATAGGGCTAGTGGGTTTTGGGCAAATTTGAAGTTTTTGCAATGAAAATTGTGCGAGATGATGTCCTAAATGTGAGGGTGTGCGCTTTTGTCATTCCCATGTTTGATCCAATATGGCCGACTTCCTGTACGTTTTAGGGTGGGGCCATAATATCATGTTTTTTCATGTCCTGACATGTTCTATTTTTTAGTGCGAGTTTCAGATTTTTACGTTGACTTTTGTCCAGGTCGGGCTTCCATTGGCCCCATGAAAATCAAAGTTTGAGGTGGTGCTACCGAGTCGTCTTTCATTATTTTTCTCGGGGTCTTGATCTAGGAAGCTAAGCAGGGATGGGCCTGGTTAGCACTTGGATGGGAGACCGCAGGGAAAGCAGCTGCTACAGTGGAGCAGTGGACCCTCCATCAGAAAAGTTACATAGTGGACCTTTAAGGCTAATTGAGGTGTAGTTATTATAAAGTGGTGCCAGAGAGACTTGTATTAATTGTCGTAAATTAATCTACATGCAATGCCCCAGCAGTGTTGAACAAGTGGTTTTAAAAGCTTGAATAATGCATGACTTTTGGCCCTTTAAAATATTCAGTAAGTATTTCACTTTTCAACAGCACTCTCTTTTCTTCAGGTCAATCATAATTAAACCTCAGCAGCTCCCGGGGCACACTCCAACAATGTCCGGGACTCATAAGGGAGCACGACGTTGTCCAAAATCTCCATCATTTCCAAAATCAGTGGGTTGTTTCATATTCTCTGCAGCCTGCTGGGTTCATTTAAAGACATATTATGCTTTTGGCCTTTCAGATGACATCACCACATCCTATAGGCCAATAATATTTAATACAGATTGACGCCAGTTAAGATCAATATTGTTAAAATGCAGTTTTATGTTATAATCATAGACTGTATAAAGAAGCAGACGTCACTCATAGGCTCCAGTCAAATGAAGCTAACCAAGGCTAGCAGTTATAGGGGCCTCGGAGAAAAAAGGCGCCTAATTTGTCTGTTATTAATGTTCATATCTTGATTTACGGACACAGTAGCGAAATTTAAAAAAAAGAAAAAAAACAGGATCACGTAGAGCGGATTAATATGAACATTTTAAGACCAAAATGACGAGTCTGACAGCAGCAGTTAGAGAGAGAGGGGTGACAGATTTTCAATAGAAAGTGAATTGAAGCCATAGTTGATGGAGCCGGGAGCGCGCCCATGCTCACTTCCTGTTTGGAACGTGGCGGCTAGCGGGTTAGCTATGTCCATTTATATATACAGTCGATGGCTGTAATAGAGTAAGTTAATGGGTCTAGTCACTAACAGAAAACAATGGGTTAATGTGTTTTTTGTGCATTTACCGTTTAGATATTTCATGGCAAAGTACAACTGGCTCTTGCCCCGCCCATCTGGAAGTATGACATCATCACATTCTAGAATCTGGAAACCACCAGTGTAGTTTGAATCTACGAAACCTGTGGATCATTATATTTAAGACATTTTAAATCACAATATTGATTTAAGACGACTTAGTAACAGAAACATGTCCGCTGCTTTCCGGGTTGGAAAATTCCGGTGCCCAATAGGGTATTAGGAGCTGATTCCCGCCAGTCCCTTTACAGTGTGTTGCAGTAAATGTCATTATAAAAAAGCGCAGTATGCTGTCAGCCCTCAGATGGATAGCTGCAGAACAGGCTAGCAAGCAGCAGATTTCGTTTCATTTGTGCCAAAATGGCTACGCAACGCTGCTGAATCCTACGCGTATCACCGATTAAGAAAATAAAATTGGAGAACGAAGTAAGTACATGACAGTGGGCGTGTACCGGGGGCGATGAAAATGGGGTAGATCAGAGCGATCCGATAAGAAAATAAAATTGGAGAACGAAGTAAGTACATGACAGTGGGCGTGTACCGGGGGCGATGAAAATGGGGTAGATCAGAGCGATAATGTGTGGAATACAGGAGAATAAAGATTACTCAAACATGCACAAATCACTACAAATACAACTTTGAGTGGGTAGATGAGAACAGACATAACTACAGCAAAGGTGTAAAGTCGATTTCGCGGAGTAGGTCTCTTTTAACCGGACTCAGCTAGAGGCACAGTCCCCTTTCGCTCGCTTTGATTAAGAGCATTAAACATATGTAAAGGATGGGGAGTACATCGCTATGACAACCCCACTGCGGCGAGAAGATTATAGCCAAGGAGAGAGAGCGGAGAAAAAGATGGCCGACGTCTCAAAAGTGAAGTGTGATAATATTATTCTGGGAAGTGACCCGTGGTTCAAATTACCAAGCTCATATCAGATCTGTAAGGGGGAAAAAGTAAATGAGATTCGGACACAGCAGCAGTCACAGTCATAATAGTAGTAGTGATAGTAGTAGCAGGTGTTATACTGCTACAAAATGCAGTAGTGGCTCAGGTGATGGTGTGGTCGTCCTATAACGAGAGGATTTGCAGTTTGAATGTCGCCACCAGCTACATTCTAACATTACATCCCAAATTCACCCATGTGCTCTGTCTATAATTATATTTCTATAAAGAGACTGGATTTTGTTCTTTGCAGAAGACATTCTTTTGTCCAAATATTGTAGTCTTTGTGATCTGAACTGCACCAACTCAAACTGAAATTGTCTTGCGATACAGTGTGCAGCTCAGAGACTGTATAAAGAAGTGGACTACGTCTTTGTGACGTCACCCGTAGCCGACCGCGGTTATCATAGCAACCAAAAAGCCAATCCAGACCCTTCCCATCCGCACCGCTTGTTTAGCTTGGAGCGGGCGCTTAACAACGCTGTCAATCAAACCTGTTGCTAACGCTAGCGGGAGCGACCTCGGGGAGAGAAGGCGCCTGATTTGTCTGTTATTAATGTCTGTGAACAGTCTGTGATGCAGCCTTGATGTAGGTGCACGTTGAAGGTCGTATACTCTGACCTGCTCACGCTGTACAAAGCGATGGGCGTATACACCGACCTCACACTGGACACTGCACCTGGACACCGCACGACACTGGCGCCGAAATTCACCCAATTTTAAAATTCGTGTCAAAATCAACCTGAAAATTGCACAGTATAAACCCGTCTTTAGATAGAAGCCCTGTGCAGTTTTAAAGTCCATAAATCAGACTTGTTTTAAGCACTTCTCCCATCAGATCTCCTTCATTACAGCTGCGTGTTTACATTAACATGTCCGGACATGTTCCTCATTACTTATATTAATTGTTTTCCCTGTGGTAATTCCCTCTGCTCCCTGTAAATGGCAAACTATATGAGTGTATATGGAGCAGTGAGGCCGTGAAATTATCTTTTTTTGTGTGTGTGTTTTGTTTTTGTTTGATTTTAATTAGCCGTTATTCTAAATTCTAAATCGTGCAAACCAGAGGTACTGAAGACCATTATGAAAGCCCAATAACGATACAAGCGATGCATAATATTTGTTCTTTAAAATCTTTCACGCTCTCCAGGCTCTGTCCGTCCAGCCTACGCTCATTAGGTCGGTTTTTCCAGTGTACATGGTTAATTCTGTTTACCATCACATCCACCTCTCGTCTCTGCTGAAAATCATCAAATAGTCATGAGCGCAGATGCACGGGGAGCACAGGCCGGTCCGTGTTGACTCCTCCTCTCTCTGCTCCTCATGTTCTGGTCTTTCTAGTGTTTTTATGTCCTCTTCCATCCATCGATTTCTCAATGTCACGCTCCTAACCGCACACACCAGCTCCCCCTTTGTGCCTGGAGGAGAAGAGACTTATGAATGATTATTGGGCCTGTGAATTGAGTGGAAGTCCTGGTTGAGTTCTGGTTTAGTCTTGTCTAAGTTCTCGCTTAGTCCTGATTGAGTTCTAGCTTAGTTCTATTTGATTTCTGGTTTAGTACTGAGTGAGATCTGGCTTAGTGCCGGCTGAGCTCTGTCTTAGTTCTGGCTTAGTCCTGGATGAGTTCTGGCTTAGTCCTGGTTGAGTTCTGGCTTAGTCCCGTTGAGCTCTGTCTTAGTCCTGGGTCAGTTCTGTCTTACTCCTGGTTGAGTTCTATCTTAGTTCTGGCTTAGTCCTGGTTGAGTTCTGGCTTGGTTCTGGGTGAGTTCTGGCTTAGTCCTGGTTGAGTTCTGGCTTGGTTCTGGGTGAGTTCTGGCTTAGTCCTGGTTGAGTTCTGGCTTGGTTCTGGGTGAGTTCTGGCTTAGTCCTGGTTGAGTTCTGGCTTGGTTCTGGGTGAGTTCTGGCTTAGTCCTGGTTGAGTTCTGGCTTGGTTCTGGGTGAGTTCTGGCTTAGTCCTGGTTGAGTTCTGGCTTGGTTCTGGGTGAGTTCTGGCTTAGTCCTGGCTGAGCTTTGTCTTAGTCCTGGGTTAGTTCTGTCTTAGTCCTGGTTGAGCTCTGTCTTAGTCCTGGGTGAGTTCTGGCTTAGTCCTGGTTGAGTTCTGTCTTAGTCCTGGTTGAGTTCTGTCTTAATCCTGGGTGATTTCTGGTTTAGTGCTGGTTGATTTCTGTCTTAGTCCTGGTTGAGTCCTGGCTTAGTCCTGGTTGAGTTCTTTTCATTGATAAAGCGATGGACACATGGTGTCAGAGCAGAAGCGTAGGGGGAATGTAAGACATAGATTCTGACTTTTCATGGGCTCAGAACATGGAGCCGTGGGGGGTCCGTGTAGGGTGAGCTGGGCTGTAAATTATGCAAAGGCTTAGTTTAGTTCAGTGAGTTTCTCAAACTTTTTCAAACAAGGATCACAATAAATATTACAGATTATTGCTGGGTTTCAAATGAATTCTATGGATCTCAACAGTCCCACCCACTTCTCAGGTTTTTTAAAGTAAAATCCATATATATATATTTTAATATACTTTTAGGTGAAAATTATATAAAGTTTGGAAGCTTGGTAGAAGATAATTAGCAGATATGTGGTAACCATAGACTGCATATATAAATGGACATAGCTAACCTGCTAGCCGCCGCGTTCCAAATAGGAAGTGAGTATGGACGCGCTCCCGGCTCCATCAACTCTGGCTCCAATTCACTTTACATTGAAAAACTGTGGCCCCTCTCTCTGTAACTGCTGCTGTCAGACTCGTCATTTTGGTCTTAAAATGTTCGTATTAACCCGCTCTTCATGATACTGGTGTTTTTATTTTGCTATTTTGTGCGTAAATCAACATATGAACATTATAACAGACAAATCAGGCATAGAGCTGGTGGGAAGGCGCGTTACCTTCAACAGCCTCGCTCCAGATTGTCTCTTTGGTTGCTATGATACTCGCAGTCGGAATTCCAAATATGGAACTCGCTCCAGTTGTCTCTTTGGTTGCTATGATACTCGCAGTCGGAATTCCAAATATGGAACTTTAACCTCTAAATTGGCCCCTATAACTGCTCTAGCCTCGATGAACTTCATTTGACTGGAGCCGAACGCTGTGGGTGACATCACACTCACTCCATGGAAACAGAAAGTTAAAACCAGACTTGCATGTAACATTCTTTACGGACATAGATAATTTTGATGCCATTATGTGGACTATTCTTGCCATAGGAACATCTCTATGGAAACAAGCAGGAGGAGGCCCAGGCCAAATAAGAGTCAGGTTTGTGGAGATGCAAGCCCAAAAAACATGCTTTTATTTTTGTCTATCTTTTTGGGGGAGGCTAAAAAGTTACACAGTGGGGCTTTAATCTGCAGTATATGTATGAAATGTTATAAACTGCAAAGTCAGAACAATTGACACTTAACCAATTTTAGGTCTTAGATGTGTGTTTTGTTTTTTTTTAACTGAAAATACTTGTGTTTTGGACTTTAGTTATCACACAGCTGGTTAGCCTCTGAAAAATGAGAGATTCTAAGATGAGTCTGCATTATTAATATAAGATTTATGTTGTGATAGAGCTAGTTTGAGAGTCCGGTCCCTAATAATAAAGTTCTCTATACCGCACAATACTAGATCCAGGCTAGTCTAAGGGCAGTCTCATTTTGACTCCCTGCACAAACTGTTTACATGCTAACCTTGCGCGCTAACCGCACTGGGAATGAACTTTTGGGCATGAGTTGTCAGTCAAAAATGCGATGTAGAAAATTAAACAAACTGAAATTCGTCCGGATGTGTCAGCTCAAAGATGTATAGATTTTGCTGCGGTGAAGGACTTTTGAGATTATTTTGAAGGTGCTGATGTCCTGTTCTCAAGGATGGACGGCTCAGACCAACCAGAACAGAATGTGTAATGAGACGTGAATGTCCAGAGGTTAAACACTTATTTCTGTGCTCAAAAAAACAGATGATATATACGTGTTTGAAACGATTTGACAAATTTACTTAAACTGTAAGGAGGGTTCAGATAGATTACTCAAACATGGATGACATCTATCAGCCTTGTTGAGTTCTGTCTTAGCTCCACTGGAGTTCTGGCTCAGTTCTGGTTGAGTTCTGGCTTGGTTCCCGTTGAGTTCTGACTTAGTCCTGTCTAAGTTCTGGCTTAGTCCTGCTTGTTATAACATGGTAGAAAGTTGAGTTCTGGCCTAGTCCTGGTTGAATTCTGTCTTAGTCCTGGTTGAGTTCTGGCTAAGTCCTGGTTGAGCTCTGGCTCAGTCCTGGTTGAGCTCTGGCTCAGTCCTGGTTGAGTTCTGTCTTAGTCCCGGTTGAGCTCTGGCTCAGTCCTGGTTGAGTTCTGCTTGTTTCCATGGTGAGATGGACTGTGTCTCCATAATGGGATGTGATTGGTTCATGAATATTAACACAGGCCCAGTGTCTGGTCTAATCTCGCTCTGAGCCACCGCAGGCTTCAGCGGGGCACTCTGGGCCACCACAGGCTTCAGCGGGGCACTCTGGGCCACCGGACTGTGTCTCCATAATGGGATGTGATTGGTTCATGAATATTAACACAGGCCCAGTGTCTGGTCTAATCTCGCTCTGAGCCACCGCAGGCTTCAGCGGGGCACTCTGAGGCCACCACAGGCTCAGCGGGGCACTCTGGGCCACCGCAGGCTTCAAGTTTTCCTCCTTACTGCTCTTTTATTGTTTTACTTTTTAAACTTAATTTCTTCATCTTTGTATTCACATTTTTATAACTTCAGACAGAATAATACAAATCATATGTTAAAGAGGCAGTACCTATTTTCCCCCAGTACAGATATATTGGAAAAGCAGCTCTGCACCTAATTTATTTATAAATAAAAAAATGTACGGTTAGCATGCTAGCTGTTTTTAGCAAACAACAAAGTTTGTTAAAGGTGCACTGTGTAACTTTTCTAGTGAATGGTCTGCTATGCCTGTTTTCCACAGTATGTATGGCATTAAACGTATCGCCATGGAGACAAGCAGCAGGTTCAGGCCAGATCTAGTCAGAGAATGTGTGTGTGTGTTTTTCCAAGGTATTTTTGCAATAAAAACATAGCAACATGGATAATGTCATAATGTGTGTCATACTGTGGAACATTCCAGGCAAAGCTATTACATCTCCATGGAAACACAGAGCAGAAAAGTTGCACTAACAATGCTTTATAATGTTGTTGTTTCAAAGTTTAGAGTGTGTGTGAGTGAGAAAGAGGAGAGAGTGACAGAATTAGAGAGGGATAGAGATGAATGAGAGAGGGAGAAAGAGGAAAGAAAGAGGACAGAAAGAGAGAGGGATAGAGACGATGAGGAGAGAAAGAGGACAGGGAGGAGAGAAAAAGTGTGAGGAGAGGGAAACAGAAAGAGAGATGGGGGTGAGAGAGAATGGAGGCAGAGTGAGAGTGAGGGAGGAGCAAGGGAGGAGAGAAAGAGAGGACAGAGAGGAGAGAAACAGTGTGAGGAGAGAGTAACAGAAAGAGAGAAGGAGATAGAAAAGAGAGAGAAAGAGAGGAGAGGGGGGGCGAGAGAGGATGGAGGTAGAGAGAAAGAGAGGAGAGAGCGACAGAAAGAGAGAGGGATAGAGATGAAGGAGAGAAGGAGAAAGAGGAGAGAAAGAAAGGACAGAGAGGAGAGACACAGTGTGAGGAGAGAGAGACAGGAAGAGAGAAAGGTAGATAGAGAGAGGGAGAATTACAGAGAGAGGAGAGGAGAGAGGAGAGTTACAGAAAGGGGACAGACGGTTGGAGAGAATAAGAGAGAGAGTAAGAGTGAGAGAGAGAACGAGGTCATTGATAATCTATAGCCGAGCGCACTCTCCTATTCAAGTGCTTTGCGTAACATGTGATTGGACAGATCCATAGACACAGACGACGGGGGGTTGGGGGGGTCGTTTAAGAAAGTATTAAACACAGAGACACTCACCTCTGCCTCCGTCACTGGGACATTACTCACCCTGCTCTGAAAACACTGCAGGAAACAGGATCGAACCTGACGTCAGACACATGGCCTTACATCAAACAGTACTTTTAATACCATCATTCACAGATATTACAACAGCACCAAGGAACGCATTGTCTCGTTATGTCTCATTATGATTCTGAAAGTTTGATTTCATAAAACAGGAAAAGTCAGAGTCATGTGACAGATACAAAGACATCTGGGTTTACTTTTCGGATTTAAATGACTCAGTTTTGCTTGTAAAAAGGTCACGATTTTTATATTGTTAATTCTTCTGATTGTGTTGTAGTGATGTGACGCTGGTGAACGAGTCGGCTCTTTTGAACGGTTCCTTGGCGTGAACGGTTTGAACCGGATCTCGTTTTTTAAAAGAGCCGAATCTTTTTCTTCCTCTGTATGTATTTTTATACTGATTAACTCTGAACCAACACAAGAATCAGCTCAGAAGCAGAGCAGCAACACGAGGGAGAGATTTGGCATCGTAAGAACAGTTAGTTTTTTTAAAAATATTATTATTAATGTATTGCAACATTTTATTTATCATTTTATCATTTCAAAGGGTAAACACACTCCCACTCTCAGTTTGAAACATTTTAAACACGTCTGAGCCTTGGTTTTTCTGTCTGTGATTAGTTTGTAGATAAAATGAGTTCTCACATTGGATTCTGTCATAAATAAACAGTAAAAGAGCCAGTCTTTTGGACAGCTTTTTGAAAGGAAAAGATTCAGATCCCACACAGGAGCTGAAAGTCCTATCACTATTGTATTGTGACTTGAATAATCACAATTATCCATCCATTTTCTTCCACTTTACCCGGGGTTAGGTCACGGAGGCAGCAGTCTGAACAGTGAGGCCCCGACTTCCCTTTCCACACACACTTCCTCCAGCTCTTCCGGGGGGGATCCTTAGGCATTCCCAGGCCAGCCGAGAGCCATAGTC